>CM035443.1:131690578-131830578 GCA_020310875.1 Ceratopteris richardii | reverse complement strand
CTTCATGGTTCTGAAAGCCCAAATAGCTCCGATCAATGCTAGTGGCCAGGAGCTTTGATGATCGAAAGATAATTTGCGAAGCAATCCAATCAAAATCTTATTGGAACTCTCTGCTTGGCCGTTTGCCCTTGGGTAGTAGGCACAAGATTTTTTATGGAAGATTTTGTACCTGTCAATTATAAACTGGAGCAATTGATTTACAAAATGTGTGCCTCTATCACTAGTAATTTCCAGTGGGCAACCAAATCTTGAGAAAATACGTTTATACATAAATTTAGCTACTATTAAAGCCGTGCAGTCCAGAGTAGCTTTAGCCTCTATCCATTTGGTGGCATAACATGTGGCCATCAAAATATACTTTTTACCTCCAGGTTGACCAGTTGGACTAATTGGTCCTATGAAATCAAGACCCCATCGTTCAAATGGTAGCCATCCTGTGGAGATGACTAATGGTTGGAAATTCAATCTGGTTGGCGCAGGAGCACACCGCTGACATATGTGGCATTCTTTAGCAAACTTGATTGCATCCTTGAAAATATAAGGCCACCATAAACCTTTGTGGATGATTCTATGAGTCGATTCTTCCCCCTTTAGATGTCCTTCATTGTGTGCAGCCTCTAGTGGAAAATTTACCTCCTCTGGATAGACACATCTTCTCAATATATCATCCTGACAGTATTTATATAAATTTCCATTTATAAGAGAATATGCCTTGGTTTTCAAAAGCAATCTTCTTTTTTCTACAGATGTCAAGTGTTCTGGGAGCTTTCTAGTAGTAAGAACATGAAGGATTTCATCATACCAACCTGTCCGAATTGCTACTAGAAAAAGATTGCTATCCACTAGTTCATCATTGATACCTGTTGCCTTTTCGCTCGTCGCCGTCCTGGACACTTGATCTGCCATGTAGTGCTCTTTTCATGGCTTGATATGAATATCAAAGTTGAATTCTTGAAATAAGAGTAACCATCTCCAAATCCTTCCAGCTACTCTAGGTTTGTTTATCAAATACTTCAAGGGCTGATGATCAGAGATAACAATGAAATGTACACCAAGGAGATAATGTCAGAACTTCTGAAGAGCAAATACGATAGCCAAACCTTCTCTTTCCGTCGTACTGTAATTCCTTTCAGTTTGGTTGAGTAGTCTGCTGGCATAAGAGATAGATCTATCAACCTTATATGATGATGGTTGAGCCAGAACTGCACCAACAGCATGAAGACTAGCATCTCTATGCACATGAAATTCCAATGACCAATTAGGAACACGTAAAAGTGGAGCAGTACATAGCCTCAACTTTAGTTCACAAAATTCTTTGTCAGCTTCAGCACTCCATGAGAAAGGGACCTTTTTACTAGTAAGCCTTGACAAGGGCTTAGCAATTTCTGAATACATCCGAATGAATCTTCTGTGATACCCTGCATGGCCCAAGAAACTTTGCACTTTCTTTGGGCTTTGTGGAATTGGCATGGAAAGAATAGCTGTAACCTTTGCAGGGTCAACAGTTATACCTTCAGCAGATACTATATGACCAAGAAGAGTACCTTTGGTGACCAAAAAGTGACATTTATCAGGATTCAATTTCAAACCTGTTTTGAGACATTGCTCAAAAATTTCTTTTAGATTTTCTAAATGGTCATGGAAATCTTGAACTACTGCTCTTTTATCTGTACCTAAAAATACAGAAAAGTCATCCATGAAAATGCGCAAAAATGTTGTTAACCATTTGCCCAATATTAGATACATCGTTCTATTAAATGAAGCCGGTGCATTCTTCAAACCAAAAGCCATTCGAGTATAGACATAAGTGCCCCAAGGAGTAACAAAGGCTGTTTTGTCCCTATCATCAAGATGGATCACTATCTGATTGTAGCCACTAAAACCATCCAAGAAACTATACAAAGTGTGACCAGCTACTTCTTCAAGTACTTGCTCTGTGAAGGGCTGAGGAAATCCATCTTGAATAGTCACTTTATTCAAAGCACGAAAATCAACACATACTCTTATTTTTCCACTATTTTTCTTGGGTACATTAACCATTGAAGAAAGCCACCTGGAATGTTCTACTGGTACAATTATACATGCTTCTTCTAGTTTTGTAATCTCTGCTTTTACCGCCTCTGCATACTTTGGATTGAGTCGATATGACCTACTTCTTGCAGGCGCGGCTCCCTCAATTAGGGGTATCGGATGTAACCCAAGCTCTTCTGGTATCCCTGTTAGATCTTTGTAGGAGAGGATAATGCCACAACCAGGATGCCAAATGGACTACTTGAGGATTCTCTTCATCCCCTAAATTGACTTCTTGAACCAATGTTTCAGGACTACTCTTGCTTGAGAAATCATCTCCACTATATGCAGGAGTGGATTTTACTTTATATTCTGCAACATGTTCTTCCATCCATCCTTGAGGTATATCTGTAAAAGGGAGATCTTCTCTGCTCTTAAATTCATAATCTTCCCTCTCTGATCCTTTTATATTGGTTGCCTCTTCAAAGCTTGTAGTTTCCTACAGTTGTTCATTCTCCAATACCTTGTGGTCTTCATTTACCTTATCTGCAACTTCTTCCTCAATTTCATTGATCTCCACTGTACAACACTCTGCACTTCCCATCATCCAATTTAACAATGTATCATCTTCTTGGGGTAGAGAGGGCATTACCTGAGTGTCCACAGTATAGCCAGTAGTTTTCCCTGAGTCAACTCCTTCCTCCAAATGTAATTGCAGTTGGCTATTGGTGCTTGTTGAAATCCATAGTTTGTTTTTCCCCCAATCTTGCAAAGCTTTTGCTTGTCTCAGCCAAGGTCTCCCCAGGAGTAAAGGATAAGAAGTCTCTTGTGGAAGTGCAATAACAACAAAATCTAGAACAAAGTGGCAGCCCTGTACTACCATCAGTACCTTTTCAATAATGCCAAGTGGCGCAACCCGATGTTGATCTACTAATGTGACCGTGAATGGTGCCGACTTGGTGGGGTTCAATTTCAGCTTCTTCATTGTAAAGTCTAGCATCAAATTGATACCAGAGCCTCCGTCTATGATCACACCTGTGAGAGCTTCATCTTTTATATTAACAGTTAATCTTGAGCTTTGGTAGTCTGCTAAGGGTGCAGGGGGAAAATCAACCATGAAACCATCTATACTAGGTGTTTGGACTATAAGAACTTGGAGAAGCTTGTCGAAGGTAGAAAAGTGCGTTTCGAAGTGATGAAGTTTGGTCAAGCCAACCGGCACAAGACCAGCCCTTGAGCTTTTGGAGACTCAAATAGACCTTATAGGCATGCTATAAGTGCAAAGAAACACACTATGTACTTTGGAGCATCAAGGAGAATGAGTCGATACAAAACAGATAGATTCGCGGGTCGACTAGCTCAAAAAACTTACTATCTATGGAAGAGACAATGAACTTCAAATGACCATAGCGACCAGCGTGATTACAATTAGAAAAAATCCTTTTATGGGAGTGATACACATAGTGTTGAGTGTATGGAATGCACAAAAGTATAAGGAATAAGCAAAATATGCTATAGGAATGATTGCGACATTCACTGGAGGTACTTCCTATTTTTCAGGAATACGCAGAGATTGACCCCCAGGCAGAAAAACTGAGATTTCTCCAAATCTGCTGAACAACATGCTTTGAAAATTTACAGCCATAAACTAGACACTAATACCTTTCCAATGAGTCCTCTTGCACTCAATTTGGAGCTCTGAGGAGAGAGCAGGAGCCTCTGCAAGATTACTGTTGGAGAAGAAGATGATGCAGAAAACTGAAGGAGCAAGACAATGATGGTCACAAGAGTATGTATATTGCTTCCATGTATTTTACAAGTGATTCCAAGTCTTTATATAGACTCTAAGAGTGTTCCACGACTTTTACAACTTGCATTTGAATTCAATGAAGGTAGGAATGGTTGTTGGAGGGAATCAAATCACTTTCCTGCAATCAAGGAAAAAAGTCAAGATCTTGATTGATCTATTTTTAGGTGATTGATTGCTTGATTGATTGCTTGATTGAATGCAACCTCAACCACCACAAATTCGTGGGATATGGGCTCTATATTTGTACCTTTACATGTGTAAAGCTCAAGGCTTTTACAATGGTAAATGAGCCATCAAAAATATCTCAAAAAAATACAATAAATGAGCATATGAAAAAGAACTCTCCAACGGATATTCTTTCGACGCGATATCCTTTGATGTAGATCAAATCCACCTCAAGCATAGTGTAAGCTTGATGTTCCAACAGCTCCCCCTCAAGCTAAAGTATGCTTGAGTCTTCATTCTCTGATAGGTTGAATACCTGCCATAGCTTTGAATCTACAAAGCTTTATTCCATCAAGTGCCTTCGTCATCATATCTGCTACTTGCTTTTCAGTAGGAACAAAAGAAATGTCAATCTCCTTTGCCATGATCTTCTCCCTGATGAAGTGGTAATGGACCTCTATGTGCTTGGTTCTCGCATGGAAAATAGGATTTGCTGCTAGATGCATTGAACTTACATTATCTCCAAATATGTGAGGTTTGGAACTCACTAGTCCTAAATCTATATACAATGCTTTTAACCATATTGCTTCTTGAGTTGCTATGGTCAAGCCTCTGTACTCTGCTTCAGTTGAAGATAAAGCAACTATTGGTTGCTTCTTGGAACTCCATGACACTAGCTTCGAACCTGCAAATGCTAAGTAACCAGATGTACTTTTTCTATCATCCTTAGCTCCTGCCCAATCTACATCTGAGTAGATTTTGATATCCAAATCTGAAGAGTAAGGATAGAATATACCTTCGTTGATTGTACCTTTGAGATACTTAAGTACTCTCTTAGCCGCATCCATGTGTGGTCTTCTCGGTGAGTGCATGAACTCACTAAGCACTCCCACACTATATGAGATGTCTGCCCTTGTGTGAGTAGCATATATCAAGCTACCTACCAAGCTTTGAAACTTTTTTATGTCTTCAATTTTCTCACCTTCATAAACACTAAGTTTATGATTCATCTCCAAAGGTGTACCTGGAGGTTTAGTGTTCTCCATTTTGAACTTGAGAAGAAGATCCTGAATGTATCTTCTTTGAGTCAAATACATTCCTTCATCTGTATATATCACCTGCATACCTAGGAAATATGTGAGCTCACTAATTTTGAACTCCTCTTGCATGTGTCTCTTGATCCTTTGAATGCCATTTAGATCATCACCTGTCACAATAATATCATCTACATATACACATAGATAGATAACCTCATTGTGATCCCTTTTGATGAATAGAGAAGGATCGGAGCTGCTAGCTTTGAACCCTTGATCTTGAAGATATGTAACCAACCTGTAATTCCAAGCTCTAGGAGCTTGTTTCAATCCATACAATGCTTTCTTAAGTCTGCAAACATAAGATGGATGATTAGGGTTTTCAAAACCTGGTGGTTATGACATGTATACCTCTTCACTTATCCAACCATTTAAGAATGCAGTTTTCACATCAAGTTGGAGGAATCTCCAATTCCTTGTAGCAGCTACACTTATCAATGTCTTGATTGTAGTCATCTTTGCAACTGGTGAGAATGTTTCCTCATAGTCTATACCATGAGTTTGTGAGCATCCTTTGGCAACTAATCTTGCCTTGTACCTGCAAACTGATCCATCTGAATTTCTTTTAACTTTATATACCCATCTGCAACCAATTACCTTTCGATTCGGCGACATTGAAACAAAATCCCAAGTGTCCATCTCCTTCAATGCATCTATCTCTTCGTTCATGGCCTTTTCCCAATTAGGGTTTCCCTTCGCCTCTTCATAGGTTGAGGGTTCCTCTGAAATAGAGTCTTTTTCCAAGTAGATTGAATGCTTTGTAACAAATGTGGAATCATATCCATACCTTTCTGGTTGTTTCTTCTCTCTTGCTGATCTTCTAGGTGCTTGTTTGGAGCATTCTCCAACCTCTTGCATCTTTGCTCTGCCTCTTGACTTCCATAGCTTGTAATCCCTTTCTCTTTCATCTTGGTCATCGTCTGTATCACTTCTTGGATCCTGGACCTGTGTATCATGCTTGCTTCCTAATTGATGAGTCAGAATCAAGATCATATGGTAGTGTTACCTTTTGTTTATCTTCATCATACCAAGACCTGTGTTCTTCAAACACAACATCTCTACTTGTAGTGAATTGCTTGGTTGAAGGATTGAAGAACCTGTAACCCATCTGAGTTGAATCATATCCAATAAACACTGCCTTTGTTGCCCTTTCATCTAGCTTAGCTCTTATTTGTGATGGTACATGAACATAAGCTAAACAACCAAAAACCTTGCAATGTCCAAGACTAGGTTTTCTTCCATGCCATGCTTCATAAGGAGTCATACCTTGAAGCGATTTGGATGGTAGTCGATTGACAAGGTACATTGCAGTTGAAATAGCTTCTGCCCATAGATAATGTGGCATCTTCTTCTCTTCAAGCATTGTTCGGACTGATCCAACCAATGTCTTGTTTCTTCTCTCTGCAATTCCATTTAGTTGAGGAGAGTACCTTGTAGTCACTTCCCTTTTGATACCTTTTTCCTGCAAGAACTCATCAAACTCTTTGGAGAAGTATTCTCCCCCTCCATCAGATCTGAGCTTCTTTAGTGATCTACCTGTATGATTCTCCACATGTGCAAGATACTTCTTGAAGCAATCAAATACTTCATTCTTACTCTTGATAAAGTATAGAACAGTCCATCTACTATGGTCGTCAATAATGAGACATAATACCTTGATCCTGCCAATGAAGGTTCTTGACTTGGTCCCCATACATCTGTATGTACTAAGTCCAATAAGTTGTTGTGGATGTAGCCTTTGTGGTTGAATGGTTGTCTTTGTGCCTTCCCAATCTGACATGCATCACACCTGTTGATCATGTGTTGCTTTGATATGTTCGGCAGTCCTAGAACACTTTGATCCCTGCATATATCCTTCAAGGTTCTTTCATTCACATGAGCAAGTCTCTTATGGCACACTTCAAGCTCACTTAGGGTTTGAGACCCAAAGTTGAATAGAGCTATGTTCCTGGTTTCTCATACTTCAAAAGTAAAGAGCCTACCATGCTTCTCACCTCGGGCTATCTTCTTGAAGCCTTGACATGGATCTTCCACAAAAGCTCCATGTTGGGTGAACCTAACTTGCAAGCCTTTTTCAACTATTTGGCCTACACTTATTAGGTTTTTAGTGATAGTGGGTACATAGAGAACCTTACTCAGAATGTTTGTCCTGCCAGTGGAAGCTTTGTCATTACCAATCTTCTCCACATTGTGCTTCGTGTCATCCCCTATTTGCACTTCATGTCTATGCTTTGGACTTTCCAAATCAGATAGAAGAGCAATGTTTCCTGCAACATGATTCGAACATCCTGAATCTATGTAGAACAAATGATCATCTTCTTTACCTTCTTTGTGGCTTAGATTCATAAGAAGTAATGAGTCTTCATGTGGTTGATCTTCTGAATAATTGTTGTAGTCCCTTCTATTATAACTTCTATTGTTATTCTTGAAGTTGTGTCCACCTCGGCCTCTATTACTGCCATATCCACCTCTTCCACTTCCTTTCTGGGTCTTCCCATTGAACCAACAGTTCTGAGTGGTGTGGTTGGTCTTATCACATATGGCACATGGTTGAACATTCTGACCTTTGGCTTTGTCTTGCGTTAGTCCTTTCTTCTTCCCATTCCACTTGCTCTTGCTTGCGAAGTTGGCTTGGGAAGTCTCTTCTTCATCTTCTTCCTTCTTCTTGCCTTTCTGCTTCTTATCCTTCTTATCTGCATATAGAGCACTAGTTGAACTACCATGATAAGAGTTACCTTCCTTTATGCTATTGTTGGCTTCTTGATTGAAGAGTTGTCCAAGAAAGATGTTGAAGTCTAGAGTTTGCACATCCATGATGAGATCGTAAGCCGTCGTGAAAGATTGCCAATGCTTATCACTTCGAATGCCGTTGAGAATTTGCCTCATGATGACCTCTTCTTCAATCAGCTCTCCAATGGATGCTAACTGATCCGCAACCTCTTTGACCTTGGTAACAAACTCTGTGATGGTTTGTTTAGGTGTCTTCTTCATTTGGTTGAACTCGTTCCAACGATGATTCTTTCTTGCTTTGGTACTAGCAGAAAAGAAAGTCTCCAGGGCATCCCAAGTCTCCTGTGATGTTTTGCATCCTCTAATATGTGGTAATAGAAAGTCAGAGATAGAGTTTAGTATGTACGATCTTGCTTGAGCATCCCTTGCGCACCAAAGTGTGAGCTTATCTGTCTCCTCTTGTGTAGGTCCTCCTTTGGATCTTGGAATAGGCATAGCTTCATCACCTACTACAATTCCATAAAGATTTCTACCTTGCAAGTAGGCCTCCATTCTGATTTGCCAAGCTGCATAGTTGTGTCGATCAAGCTTCTCGATCATTGAGGGAAAGCCGTCACCCATCTTGAACTAGCTTTGATCCCACTGTAAGAACTTGGAGAAGCTTGTCGAAGGTAGAAAAGTGCGTTTCGAAGTGATCAAGTTTGTTCAAGCCAACCGGCACAAGACCAGCCCTTGAGCTTTTGGAGACTCAAATAGACCTTATAGGCATGCTATAAGTGCAAAGAAACACACTATGTACTTTGGAGCATCAAGGAGAATGAGTCGATACAAAACAGATAGATTCGCGGGTCGACTAGCTCAAAAAACTTACTATCTATGGAAGAGACAATGAACTTCAAATGACCATAGCAACCAGCGTGATTACAATTAGAAACGATACTTTTGTGGGAGTGATACACATAGGGTTGAGTGTATGGAATGCACAAAAGTATAAGGAATAAGCAAAATATGCTATAGGAATGATTGCGACATTCACCGGAGGTACTTCCTATTTTTCAAGAATACATAGAGATTGACCCCGAGGCAGAAAAACTCAGATTTCTCCAAATCTGCTGAACTAAATGCTTTGAAAATTTACAGACATAAACTAGACACTAATACCTTTCCAATGAGTCCTCTTGCACTCAATTTGGAGCTCTGAGGAGAGAGCAGCAGCCTCTGCAAGATTATTGTTGGCGAAGAAGATGATGCAGAAAACTGAAGGAGCAAAACAATGATGGTCACAAGTGTATGTATATTGCTTCCATGTATTTTACAAGTGATTCCAAGTCTTTATATAGACTCTAAGAGTGTTCCACGACTTTTACAACTTTCATTTGAATTTAATGAAGGTAGGAATGGTTGTTGGAGGGAATCAAATCACTTTCCTACAATCAAGGAAAAAAGTCAAGATCTTGATTGATCTATTTTTAGGTGATTGATTGCTTGATTGATTGCTTCATTGAATGCAACCTCAACCACCACGAATTCGTGGGATATGGGCTCTATATTTGTACCTTTACATGTGTAAAGCTCAAGGCTTTTACAATGGTAAATGACCCATCAAAAATATCTCAAAAAAATACAATAAATGAGCATATGAAAAAGAACTCTCCAACGGATATTCTTTCGACACGATATCCTTAGATGTAGATCAAATCCACCTCAAGCATAGTGTAAGCTTGATGTTCCAACATGGACCAAGTGAGCAGAGTGTATCATCTTTAATAAGTCACTTCTTATTTTTGAATCCATCCTTATAAGTTCATACATACTAATCTTGTGATGAATACCTTTCAAGATCTGTTCAATGTTTACGTCCTGAGTGTTTTCGTGTAGACTTGTTGATTCGTCTCTCATAGTAGTAGCCATCTTCACATAAGCTCCTTCAATTTCCGCTTGGTCCTTCCATCCAGACTTCCTTTCTTCCTCTTTATCCTGAAACCCTTGTTGTTCCTCCCTAAGGTTTGCTGCTGCTTGCTAGCTCTGGTCATTATGGGCATTGCAGAGGATGAAACGGCATAGGATTGGGTAGTCATACCTTCTTCTTTTGGAGAAACTAAAATCATGTGGATTGGAGAAGGACGACCTCTTGGGCAATCTTTGGTATAATGATCCTTTGCCTCCGGACAATGTTGACAAGGAGGTGCATCTTCTGGAAGAGAACACCTATTCTGCATGTGGCCGTACTCACCACAACGGTAGCACATCAAAGGTCTATTATATCTAGGCTTCGCAGGCCGATTCTCTTCTCTATTAGCTGTATTTGAAGTACTAGCATAATATGAATCCAAATTTTGAGGGTTACCTCTCTGCTGTGTACCCTTGAGATAGTAGCAATCTCTAGCTTCATGCCCATCTTTCCCACAAAATTGACAGCTTACCTTGTTGGGACAATTAGCATTAGAATGTCCATTGTTGTTACAGATTGTGCACCAAATTTTCCTCCTTATATCCTGAGTAGTCCTCAAATCTTCTAACTCACGGCGAAGTTGGGCTACTTCGCCATCAATGCGACGCAGAGGTGGCAAGACCTTCTCTTCTTGTTGATTTTGTTGCATTTTCAATGCCTCCAGTTCCCTTCTCAGTTGCTCAATAGGATCTAGGTCTGCAGCATACTTTGGTTGTGTCTCCCGTTCAAAATGTTGCCTTGCTTCTTCAATGCGTGATGCCGCTGCAACAAAATCATTGAGGGTTGCATCCAATCTAAGAGACTCACAAAGCTTCTATTGAGAAGATCTGGGCAGAGCCTTCTCAATCCACTTTTTAACCAAGAAGTTACCTGGATCATGTGGTAGACGTGCAACAAGTGCTTTTGTTCTAGTGTGAAGTTCATGAAAAGATTCACCTGTTCTTAGCTTCAAGTTCTCTCGCTGATCTAGAGCTCTTTCCGAAGAATCACTTGGTCTGAATGTTTGTGAGAAAGCCGCCTTCAGAGCCTCCCAAGTAGTGAAATGGCCATCTGCATATTGACTATACCATTTGTCTGCAAGACCCTCGAATGTGGATGGAAAAAGTGCCAACATTGCATCTTCTCTATTCTGCAGACCTCGCCCACGGCATAAAGAGATGAATCTCCTCACATGATCATCAGCATCCTCATAAGCATGTCCCTTGAAGGTAGGGAATTTGATGTTGAGCCTGGAGAGTAAATGAGAAAGATCCTCCATTTGGACTGGTTTTTCTTCTGACGTACCTGAGGAGAAGTCCACAGTTCTCCTATACCCTTCTTTTGACAATGGTGTCGCACCCAAATCAATAGATAAACTTAGGGTGGACAGAGGGGAGGTAGACTCACTAGTCGTGGTTTTGGCTAACTTATTAAGGCTCCTCCGAACACGAAGAGACTCGTTATCTGTTCGTGTATGGGTCATGTACCTATTTCGCAAATGTAATAGGGAAATACCTCTCACAGAAATGCAAATGTTCCACCGGGCGTGCCAAACTGTAGAGGAGGTACTGGGGTATCCACTTTTATAGAAAATAAACACTTTCAGTACGTCGCCTACTCAAGGGGGGTTCTCTTTAGGGAAGTATACCCTTTAACATTTCTGTGAGCAAGTAGAGGTAAATAAATGCACAAAGTTTGTACTTACTCCAGAAAACATCAACAACATGTGACTAAAAAGACCATCCACTTCTCGATTCAAATAAGATTGATTACAAGGTTGGGCAGAGTGATGCTCAAATGTGCAAGCTTAGGGCTAACAAGCCACCCTAAAAGTAAATAACTCCAATCCAACAGATTCTTCCCATCAGCATAAGGGGCCAAGAAAAGAAAAAGAGTCCAAGCTACTTTCTTACACTGTAGTGCTCATAGCCCTCCACTGAGAAGCATACCCTCTGTATACACACTACAGAGTAGCTCCTACAATAGGCTTGAAACCACCAAGTGCAAGAGAGGACTTCTGCACGTATACCCGAACCCCTGTATCTCTAAAATTATTGTACCCAAATGAACACAAATCCATTGTTTTTATAGGCCCCAATAGGTCAAGAGGGCCTTGCCGAATCTTCACGTCCACTGATCACGCGCCGGTTAATCACCCAAAATTGGAGGGGTAGGTCACTTATTCCTTTGATTTGAATTAGATCCACAAAAATAGGTAGTCGTCGTGAATGGTTGGCGTGCAACTCCACTTTTTAATATTTGCCTTTTATCTTCTTACTTGCAAGTTGAGGCCCTTATTTGTGCAGTTCGAGAGATTGGAATGACTAGTGGGGTAGCATCAATACTAGTACAATTAATGTACCTTTCCATTTACCATAGCCTCCAAAGAAGAGACCCACTAATGCACATGTCTCCGTCATATCCCAATTATTGTGACAACGAGAAGATTATTCAAAGTCCGTTGCACATTACCATCATTCTTGGCTAAAGAGCATCGTTGATTTCTCGATCCATGAACCCCATGGACTCCAAAGATTTGAAACTTCAACTTTTCCTCCATCTAGCTTTTGTCAGTGTTATCGGTCATTTCTTCAACAGTAAGCTCCTGAGGCAAGGCCATGGTCTTCATGCAGACATCTTGTTCTTTTCTCCAAAGATTCTGCTTTCCTGTGAATGCCTCTTGGCTTAAAACTTCTCATATGCGTCTCATTTGTATTGCATGATCATAGGATAACCTGTGTGTGTGTCTTTGTGTGTAGGCATGCATGAGTTTGTGTATATGTGCGTGTGTGTGTGGGTGTGAGTGCATGTGTGTGGGTGTGAGTGCATGTGTGTGGGTGTGAGTGCATGTATGTGTTTGTGCATATGTGAGTGCGTGTGTGTGCGTGTGTGTAGGGATGTGTGTATGTGTGGGAGTGGATGTGTATAGTGTGTATGTGTGAGTGAGCATATGTGTATGTACGTGTGTGAACGTCCGTGCATGCGGGAGAGGTAGAGAGTGAGGGGGGAATGTGTGGGAGTGAGCGGGGGCAGCGGGGCTGTCAGGATCGGGGGAGGCGGGTGGGAGTATGCGGGGCAGCGGGGAGAGAGGGAGAGAGAGAGAGAGAGGGGGGTGGTGGCAGGGTGGGGGGGGGGTCCGCGGGAGGGGATGGAGGGGGAGGGCGTAGTGGGAGGAGATGGCGGGGTGAGGGGGAGGGGTCTGCGGAGGAGATGGAGGGGAAGGGTGGCGGGGGAGAGAGAGAGAGAGAGAGAGAGAGAGAGAGAGAGAGAGAAAGAGAGAGAGAGAGAGAGAGAGGGGGGTGGCGGGGTGAGGTGGGCATCCGCGGGAGGAGATGGAGGGGGAGGGTGCAGTGGGGGGAGATGGCGGTGTGAGGGGGAGAGGTCTGCGGGGGAGACGGAGGGGAAGGGTGGCGGGGAAGAGAGAGAGAGAGAGAGAGAGAGAGAGAGAGAGAGGTGGTGGCGGGGTGAGGGGGGGTCCGCGGGAGGGGATGGAGGGGGAGGGCGCAGTGGGGGGAGAGGGGTGAGGGGGAGGGGTCTGCGGGGGAGACGGAGGGGAAGGGTGGCGGGGAGAGAGAGAGAGAGAGAGAGAGAGAGGGGGGGGGGTGGTGGGGTGAGGGGGGGGTCCGCGGGAGTGGATGGAGGGGGAGGGCGCAGTGGGGGGAAATGGCGGGGTGAGGGGGAGGGGTCTGCGGGGGAGACGGAGGGGAAGGTTGGCGAGGAGGAGAGAGAGAGAGAGAGAGAGAGAGAGAGAGAGAGAGAGAGAGAGAGAGAGAGAGAAAGAGAGAGAGAGAGAGAGAGAGAGAGAGAGAGAGAGACAGAGAGAGAGAGAGAAATAAAGGGAAAGAGAGCGAGAGGGGGGAAAGAGAGAGGGAGAGTGAGAAAGAGAGAGAAAGAGAGAGATTGAGGGATCGAGAGAAAGGGATAGAGTGAGAGACCGAAAGAGAGAGGAAAAGAGCGAGAGAGGGAGGAAGGGAGAGGGAGATAGAGAGAGAGATAGAGAGAGTTAGAAAGGGAGAGAAGAGAGAGAGAGAGGGAGAGAAGAGAGAGATAGAGAGAGAGTTAGAAAGGGAGAGAAGAGAGAGAGAGAGAGAGATATAACAAATCAACTTAGGTAGCAATGAAAATGAAAGCAACAACTGCCCGGAACACAAATATGTCCATGAAATTGGACGGAACACTCCCTGAAGCTGCAGCCCAAGGCATCTGAGAGCTCTCCTTTCAATCTCTTTCTCTTCTATCTTCTTCGGACTTCATGCTCGGAGTGCCAGTGGGCTCTGACCTCTGTGCTAGGGGTCCACTGCTCACATGCCACAGGAGAGAGAGGGAAAAGAGAAGGGGTACCACAAGCACCAATCTTAATAGTACCCAATTGGATTAATCCATTCCATGTTCATGTGGATGCTTCCAATTATGCTATTGGATGTGTGAAAGCATAACCCATGGATGAAGGAAACATTGATCTCCCCATGTTTATGCAAGCAGATAGTTGAATGCAATACAGAGGAACTACACAATTACAAAAAGAGAAGGATTAGGTACAGTATATGCAATTAAGAATCTTAGAAAATATTTTCTTGCAAATAAGTTTAAATTCTTCATGGACCAACATGCTCTACTCTACCTTGTGAACAAACTTTGCAACACAAGAATATTAGTAAGATGGTTTCTCTTACTAATGAAGTATGACTTTGAAGTAATTGTAAGGAAAGGAAAGAATCAACTAAGGGAAGATCACCTTTCTAGATTTACTTCAAGAGAAACACCACAAGGAGTATCAAATGAACTACCTAATGCTTACCTATTCAACTTGTAAGTAGTACTTGATTGGGCTAAAACACTTGTGCCTATTCTTACATTTGGACCCAAAAACCCCATAGTGAGAGCAAAGGACAAAGAAATTGTCAAATCTCAAAAATATCATATACTGGTAGGAAGCAAAAACAAGAAAAACAATCAAGGAATCTTTGCTTGTTGTGTGGACGAAGAAGAGCATGTCAACTGGTTGCAGTTAGCACATGTAGATGCATTAGAGCATCATCATTGGAAACACCAAACCCTACAGACTCTGAAGAGATTGGGTGTATATTGTGCGAAAATGGAAGTAGATGTATATAGGATAAATAACTGTTGTGCAATTTGTTTTAACACACCCCTTCTTGAACATGCAACATTATATCGTGTCATTAATACATGATTGGAGTTGTCTATTAGTTGACTTTCTGAGGATGAAAACATTCCTCAAGAGATGACTTTAGTACTAAGAAGAAGTTTAAAGAAGGAGGCTCAACACTATATGCTCATTAGAGATAATCTATATAGGTGTGGATGAGATGGATATGTCAGACTATGTGTCCATAACAGCAAATTTTTAAACTTCTTAGAGACTACACACCAAGGTGTTGTATGAGGGCACTTAGGACCTGATCAAGTGCAAAGATGAGATAATTTTCATAGATAATATTTACATTCCCTTTGAAGTAGGTTCACACACATACACTTCCGACCTTGGCACCATCGCATGTATGCTAATGAATTAATGCAAATAGATTTGATAGATGACACAATATCCAAAGCATGATCTCCTCATGTAATTGTTTTTTTTTATATAAAGGAAGTTCGGCAATCGCCTACTCTCCCGGACTTGAATTAAATTAAGAAACAAAGGTACAAAAGAAGGGGACTAGTGCCCACGGGACCCCCCAAATCCCACAAAGCAGGGGAAGCTTGGATGTTTCCTAGATTGCATTACAAAGAAGGTTGATCACCCTCTCGTCGCCCTCATGCGGGGCCCACTTGGATTTGAGCTTGTTGTTGATCAACAGGGGGACTTGATGGTGCCTGAAGGGGGGGGATTTCTTACTGTTGACAATCCTTTTGCCGAGGAGGAATAGAGATTTTTCAATCGACCACTCCCTGGGGGGGTCGCCGAAGTTGAGGGCACACCTCTCCCGCCAAATTTTCCACAGGACTTCCCCTCTGATTGCGTTCCAGAGAGCTGCAGAGCATCCGATCGCTTCTCCTAACAGGATTTGTTTCCAACTAAGCTGATACTGAGCTCTGATTTTCAGTCCAACCATCTGCCAGGTTCTGTAGGAGTTGGGGCAAGTAAGGAAGATGTGTGGGACATCTTCGATTGCGCGGTGGCAGCGTTTGCACCATGGAGGGATTCCACAAATTTTGCTTGCCTTACTGTTAGTCCAAATTCCACGATGGAGAATTTGCCATAAGAGGACCGACTTCTTAATCTCTATAAGTGGGTGCCAGATACCCATGAATTTCATGTCCCACCGAAGCCGCGTCCAAGACAGGCACCACTTCATGTTGAGGCTGATCTGGAGGTCATTCGTTTCTTTGATGTTTGGGATTTTGAGTAGACTGTTTCCATTGTGCCATTTGAGACCACGCGCGTTTGGAGCATCATGTCCCATGAGTAGGCGCGTTTTGTGACGATCCCAAGCGAGGCATCTGCTTTGCAAGGTGTTCCATTCTTCGTAGGAGATGTTTATGCGAGGGTCGATATCCTCGTAGTTGATCCAACTGTTGGTGTCCTGTTTCCAGAGGTGTTTCCATTTTTTGAATCCTTTGTTCCATAGCTTCTTGGCATTTTGAATGTTCCACGACTCCACACTCCGGATGCCATGTATCGGAAACCAGATAGAGTCGTTTTGTCTGACTCCGGCCGCCCACTTCCAGTCCTCACTAATTCTTGTGAATCTTTTGACTTTATTCCAGCCCTTCCAAAGAGAGCAAACGAGGCTGGAGCCTTTCGGGAAGACAGGAATCGGGGAGAATAGCAGGGTCATGATGTCAAGGTTCTTCCAGTTCGGGGACCCCTTGAGGGTCAACTCATTTTTGTTTCTGAAGATCAGCTTGGCCCACGAGGCCTCCCTATTGCACCAGGCTTTAATCATCCACTTGGCCGCCAGTTTGTTAGCCATACACCCAATGTCCAGGATGCCAATTCCCCCGCTATCTCTAGGGCTGGTGCAGATGGCCCATTTGATTTTAGGCACCCCCCTTCTGTTATGATCACCCGTCCAAAGAAAGTTTCTGCAGGTGCTATTCAATTTGGCCAGGCCTTGCTCATTCGGTCTCCAGCAAGAAAGGAAATAGATGGTAGATGAGAGGAGGAACGTGTTGATAACCATCGCCCGTCCAGCGAGATTGATTTGCATGCCTCTCCAGTAATTAAGCTTGTTTTCAAGTTTGGCCAGCACCCAGTTCCATCGCTGCTCCATAGAGACGCCAAACCCCAGGGGGATACCTAGCAGCCGAACGATTTGGCCCTGCGAAATGATTTGACAGCCATGATCAAAGAGAAGGCCAGGTTGGTGTCCCACAATGGCCCTAAAGGCGGTCTTATTGTGGTTGATTTTGGATCCAGAGGCCTCACAAAAGGTATCAAGACACCTCCAAAAGGTCTCCAGGCTGGTATTATCATTGTGAACGAACGCGTTCATATCGTCAGCAAAAAGTCTCATGATGAATTGACTGTGGCCGTGAGGTAGCTGGAGGCCTCTGATATTGCCAGCCTCCACATGATGAGCCACAAGTCTGCTCAGCCCCTCAGTGGCGATGGCAAAGAGAAGGGGGGCAAGAGGGCATCCTTGTCTAATTGATCTTTTAAGATGGATCGCCTTCGAAAGTTTGCCGTTAACGTTAATTTGAGTCGTTGCGTTGCCGAGAAGGGTCGCGATCATCTTGGTGAATTTCTGACTACATCCGAGGTCTTGGAGCGACTGCAGAATATAGTCCCATTCTAGTCTATCGTAAGCTTTGTCAAAGTCGATCTTGAGGAAGACCACATCTTGATTAGACTCATTTGCAAATTGAATACCTTCCCAAATATCCATGATGGTTTCCAGGATGGACCTGCCTTTGATGAAGCCTTTTTGGTCCTCACTAAGCCAATATCTCAGGTGGCACGCCAGTCTGTTGGCAATGACTTTGGCGACGATCTTGTATCCTGTTTGGAGCATCGTAATTGGCCTCCAGTTCTCGATTCTGTTTTTTTCCCCCTTCTTGTGGATCAGCTTGATAATTCCATTATTTATACAAGAAGGAAGAGCACCAAATTTTAGCGCTTCTTGCCAAACCATCCGAAGAGGGGTGGCAACCACCTGCTTGAAGGATTTAAAAAACTCATTAGTGAGTCCGTCGGGTCCCGGGCTTTTACCGAGAGGGAGGGCATCAATGACCTCAATGATTTCTGATTCAGAGATCGGAGCATGAAGCAGGGAGTGGAGGTTGGGTGGAATTCTCCGGGGGGAAACCCTAGAAATGGCAGCCATGCATTCCCTTCTATGGTGGGAAAGGGGGTTCGAGGTTCCCAGGAGTCTCGTGAAGTGACCTTCGATGATGCCAAAGTTATCTTCTTCCGAGTTGCATATATTGCCATGTGGGTCAAGCAGAAGGGGAATCGTCTCTCTGTTGTGTTTCCTTTTCAGGATACTGCACATCTCTTTGGTGGGTTTGTCGGCTTTTCCAGCCCACCACTCCTTGAAGAAGATTTGCAAATTTTTCCTTTGTATTTCTTCCTCGTATCTCAACGCTGCTCTGATTTTTCGGAGACCTTTCTGGGCTTGCTGTTTTCCTTTGTTCACTTCCTCCTCGAGTCGCCAGAGTCTGTGGTATAGCGCTTCCCTGCGAGCCCGCCGCACCGTCTCGAGCATCTTCTTAGTTCTGATCATGATCTTGCGAGACTTGTCGACCGCACTTCTCCAGCACTTGGCTGGGGCCAAGCCAGAGGCGAACGCCACCTTCCACACATCAGTAATCTCTTGGTGGATGGAGGGGAGAGAGAAGGTGGAAGAGTTGGCATGGAACCACGGAGCCTTGAGGGTCCTGTTGGAAGGTTGAAAAGTGATAACTATCGGGTAGTGATCAGAGATGGTGAGGTCAGTACGTTGCGTGATGGAAGGGTGGCCCCACTGATGAGTAAAACTCTGAGAGATGTAGCATCTATCAAGTCTAGCTTTCCTCAGATCCTCGCCCGCTTGGAGATTCGACCAGGAAAAGCCATTCGAGTCTTTGAATTCGACCAGATCTAAGTGGAGTTTGGTCATGTCCCACGTATCTTTCTCCCGACTGTCGATGACCCTGCCCTTGCCCATCCATCTGTCCATGGGGTCCTCCACCATGTTGAAGTCTCCACAAATAAGCACGTTGTGTGGAAGCGAGTCAAGAGAAGCCCAAGTGTTCAGCCTCTCCTGGTCCCCGTTAGGGGCGTACAAAGAAACCATAGTAGCACAGAGGGGAGCACCAAAAGAAACCGCAATCCAGCGGTGATTTACATCTTCAATGGAGTTCTCAAGCTTTTCAATCCAAAGTTGTTTAACACCGATAGCCGTTCCACCGGACCCCCGCTGGTGCTTTGTTGGGATCCACACATGGGCCGAGGAAACCTGTCTGAGCCGTTTCAGAAGGTCATCTCCATCAATTTTAATCTCTTGAATGCATATAATGTCTGGTTTTAAGCTAATGTCGCGGAGCCATTGACCAATGATGGCCGCTCTTGAGGGGTCGGTTAGCCCCCTAGCATTTAGCGAGATGACAATCATTTTTGTATTGATCCCTCTTTGCGGGAGGGAGCCTTGTCTTTCCTTCTCTTGGCTTCATCTTTCTTTTTCGCTGGGATCTGATCCCGGCTAAGCAGTCGGTTCTTGTGCGGGCTTTTCCATGGTATCTCCATAGGCTGTTTTCCTTTGCGGGATGCTCCCTGTTGGGGGGAGTTTGGTCCCGTGCTCGGCACCGTTTCCGGGATCGTCGATCCAATGATGGAACTTTCACTGTCCATGTTATCTTCATTACTAGTGGTGAAACCGTCTTCTTTACTTGTAGTGTAACCCTCCTGGGGGGTTTCTTTGTTTTCCGGGATCTCTAGGACTCCGTCGTAGATGTCTACCTCAGGTGGCTTACCGCCTGGGTAGTCGAGTTCGTTGATCTCTTTACCAAGATTGCAATACAAATTGTTGTAAGGGTTAGTTAGCAGGTTGTTTCTCTCGCCGTTGGCCCTCGGACTTCTCTTCCTTCTTCTTCTGACTTCAGTAAAGCCATCAGCGTCGGCTTGTGGATTAGGGAGGCCCTTGCCTACCCCTTCCTTGGTCGGGTGGGACAAGTCTCCAACTTGGTCTTGAGCAGTTTTGGCGGCTTCTTGAGATCGTTTGTTAATATGGATGTCTAATTGTTAATTGTTAATATGGATGTCTAATCGTGCCTTTAAGTGCAAGTATCATTATACATGATATGAATATGAACATATACATATATGTTCGCATGTGATGTTATGCTTCAATATGCTTTGGATGAGAGGTTCAAGGATAGAGTTCACCATCTTTTCTTAACCATATTGATATCTTTCCATTTGAATCGATTTAATGCTTTCTAATGATTCTCAAGCTTGAGTGTCAATTCTCGACCACAAAGTAAGTGTAACTCTTTGCTCGAGGGAAATCAAATACAAATGAGGAAGCTGATGCCTAAATAGAAATCAAGCAATAAGATACAAATAGTCATTGGATAATAAGATTTTTGAGCTTACGCGACGCCTAGCTTTTCCCTTCTGTTCCGGTGGGGGAAGGGAAGGCGCATAGATAGCTAAACCTATGCGCGCAGCGCTTGAGGTCACGGGTTCAAATCCCGTCTCCCAAGAGACTCGCTATCCCAACCAGGGTTTGAAATGCCACACATAGGAGATTAAGGCATAGCGACAAGCTACCTCGCTTGCGGACAGATATTTGTGTCATCTTCACATCATATTCACATTAGCAAGAGCTTAGGAGCTCACAAATAAAAGGAACCTTGCCACTTCTAAGTTCAACACTTAGAATAAGAAGCTAAACAAGACCAACTATCAGTCTCATAAATTCAAGATTTCAACTTTTCTCATGGGTAAGAGCATTTGGGTTCTTATTTGTGGAATATAGAGGAAAATCTATCTAGATAATGAGACATCAACTAAGAAGAAGAGTTATATAAAGGATTTGGGTGAAAGAGATAGATAGTAACTTCCATCTTATTTCAACATAGTAGTAATGTCATGATTGCACATATACAGGACTTAGACACCGCAAGGAAGGGGTGGGAATCACTTGAGAGATTGTATTCAGCTACAGATAAATCTATGGAATGAATTCAATAGTTTATAAAATAACCTAGTAGTAGATTTAATGGTTACATTTTCCGAATTAAAGAGATAATATATGAATTGGAATCAATCGAGAGCCATATGAAAAGAATGATCTAGTAGCTCATGTGCTAAATATGCTCAAAGATGATTTTAGATAGAGATATTAAGATGCAAGAAAAATCATCAAAATACTTTGGTCTTATCAAGGGGGTGAGTATTTCTCACATGATTTCTCTCAGTAGATATGTGAACATAGTATTAAGAGGTAGATATCCCTCTCAACAGAACGAGGTTTTAGAAAGAAAAAATAGATACTTGGAAAAATGTGCTAGGGCTATTCTTAATAAAATGCATATGCCAAACTACTATTGTAGCGATGCCATATCTACTATAGCATACATCATAAATAGAGCACCATATTTAGGTATACATTCATAGAATCCTCATGAAACCATCTATGGAAGAAACTAGATCTTTCCCACCTAAATGTATTTGGATGTTTATGCTATATGCATGTTCCAATGAACTTATAAGGCACAAGTTGGATGCTAGAATAGAAAAATGTGTGTTCTTAAGATAAGCAAGAGATACAAAATGGTATATGTTCTTCAAATCCCAAAGCAAGGATGTCAAGGTATCAAGAGATGTGCAATATGATGAGATTTTGTCATTGGATGTTCATCATATTCTTCAACAAGTGATTTGTGGAAGAAACAAAGGAACTACAAAGATACAACAGTTAAGGATGATGATCAATGTGGATATTATTGGGTTTTGAGCAAGACGATGGGAAAGCTCAGAAAGAGAAAAGCTTCAAAAGTAGTAGTTAATTCCCAAAACAAAGGAGATTCATACTTCCAAGTTAGCGGAAAAGAATTTAGAGAGGTTAAGGATGCAAGCAAGTACAGAGAGTGGAATGAAGCCATGAAGGAATAAGTGAAGGCCCTTGAATACATTGGTGCCAAGGATAAATGTGATGAAAGTGATTAGAAAAAAATGGGTCTACAAAATCAAGAGGAACTCTAAGGACAATTATATCCAAATATAAATCTGGGTTAATAGCAACACACCTTACTCAAACTTATGGTATAAGTTATGAGGAAACATAAATCCCTATAGAAAAACTTCTTGTTATAATTAGTTTGGTAGCATTGTAGCAAGTAAATAATAGAATATCTATCAATTAGATGTAAAAGTTTCTTTCTTGAATGGAGTATTAAGACATGTTTCGTACATGGATCAACCTCAAGGATGTGAGGATAGCAGGTACCCAAAACATTTATGCATGTTGAAGAAGGCTTTGCATGGCCTTGAGGAAGCTACTAGCTCACATAAAAAAAGGTTTTTGGATTATGATAAAAGGTATGTCTATGCTCAAAGCAAAGCATATCCTTCTCCATACATGAAGAGCAAAGGTAATGCACTAGTGTACAACATAGGATGGCTTAATTCATATAGGAAATGATAAAAAAGAGTTGAATCATTATAAAGATCCAACTTAGAGCAAAATTTGAAATATCATACTCAAGTTATTTAAAGTACTTTTTTGTTCATACAAATCATATAGAAGCAAGAACATACACATTTGTATCCAAGAAAGTACACTCTCAACATGTTACATAAATTTGGCTTGATAGCGAACCATTAGTCAATCCAATGGAATGAATTTTAAGCTAACCTCTATGGAAGGAAGAACAGGAGAATGCCCAACTATACGAATCAATCATGGGATTCTTGATTTATGCAGCTATCATTAGACCAAATATATGTCATGTAGTATGAGTCTTATCTCGATTTTTGAATGCTCCTATGGTTCACATCTTGTAGCAACAAAACGGTGTTTAAATATCTAAAATATAGTATTTAAGGATTATTAATATTTTTATGAAGGCGTATATAGAATTATGCATAGTCTTATTCACGTGGGTAGGGTCAAATGAAGATATGAGGATTGCTAATGGATATGGAGTAGTCATTGGAGCAAGAATTGTCTCTTGGAAGTCCAAGAAGCAACCAATAGTGACCTTATCTTCAACTCAAGTGGACTTTCTAGAACTTCCCCAAGGTACTGTGAAGTAATGTGAATTAAGAAGCTATTTTAATCCCTTAATTTGCACATATAATAGATTCCAATGAAGTGTGATAAAAATGAGCAATTTCTACCATGCCTCCAATATAGTGTTTCATGCAAGGAATAAACAATAGGACCGCATTACCACTTTGCTAGGTAGACGGTATTATCTAAAGGTATGCTTAAACAACATTTGAAAATCATGAAAAGCTAGCTGTTGATATATTTTTGTAGTGATGTGTGTGAACATACTAGGACTGCCGGGCCATTTGTTTCTCTCTTTAGGAGGTTTTTTTCCCTCGGCTTGTATACATGCCTATTGCCCTAATGGGCTATTTATCTTTGTACATTCTCTAGTAATACATTCAGTATTGTGTGTTTGTGCTCCAAGCTTCTTCTTCTTCCTTGTGCTGTTCGCGTGCTTCTGCAGGTGTCTATCTCCAACAATTGGTATCAGACCAAGTCGTCACTTCATCTAGGGCACCGTCCACACTCCTCCGTTTGTAGTCTCAGATTCGCACGAAATTTGGTGAGCGTACTCAAGGCGTTTCCGAGATCAAAACTGCTTCGCTCTGTGGTGCCGAAATCACAATCTGAGCTCGTTTCGGCCTCCGAACGCACTATCGTAGCGCTTGTGCAAGCTATTTCGTCCTTTTGTGCCGAAGGTATATACCAGTTTCTGTTCGCCAGTTGAAGCATCTCGAAGTCTGCTACAGTTCTAGCAGAACTCGTCTGGATAGTTCCGTTCAACTTTTTGAGATACATTCAATTTTCTGCATCAAGGTATTTTAGTCACCAGCCATGGCTGAAAGCAGTGATGTATTCTGTATGTTGGCTGTTGAGGATAAGTTGGATGGTACCAACTACCCATTATGGGCTTATATGATGCGAGATGTACTAGTTGCAAAAGGATTGTGGAACATTGTGTAGGGTGTTGACAGACGTCCTGTTACACCTGTAACAACAGGTACTGCAAATATAGGTGCTGGGGCTGATGAAGATAGTGTCGAAGATGATATTCCGCAGATTCCTATTCGTGCTGTTGTTTTTGTTGCACCTACTGTAGAGTAGGTTCGCTGGGATGGTAGAGATGCCCAGGCACATGCATTGATAGCTTTGTCTGTCAAACGTGCCATTATTCCTCACATTCGCTCTTGTAGAAGAGCAAAGAATGCTTGGGATACACTTACCACATTGTAACAGGCTAGGAATGAGGCTCGTGTTGCTTACCTCCGAAAACAGTTGGAGAGTGAGCACATGAATGAAGGTGACTCTATGGACAATTTTCTCACAAAGATCAAAGACCTGAAGGAACAATTGATTTCTGCTGATGAGGTTATACCAGATAGCTCACTTGTGCAGACCGTTCTGAAGGGTCTTCCTGATTCATATCAGAGTTTTGCCTCTACTCTTTGGTTGATGATGAAAGGCAATCCAAATGCCTTGTCATTTGAGGAGTTAGTCTCTGTTCTGTTGCAAGAAGATCAGTCCAAGCAAAATGTGTGTTGTAGATCAAGCTTTTCTGGCTAGTCAGAAGGGCAAAGGAAAATGGGGCTCTTCTACTAGTAAGCAGAAATCTGCAAATGCTGCACAATCGAAAAACTAGGATAAAGATAAGAAGAAATCAGAAGAGAAGAAATTGTTTTGCAAGTACTGTAAAGGAAATGATCATATCATAAAGAACTGTCCAAAACTGGCTCCTAAAGAGGCAAAGAAGAAAGAGGCTGGAATGGTTGTTGCAGAGGCCTCTACACCAAAAACAGAGTCTGCGAATCTTGTGCAGGAAGAAGAATGGGCGTTTACTACTGTCTGCAGTTTTGACCCATCTTCTCATGATCAGTGCATGTCTGCAGTAGACTCAGATGTTTGGTACTTTGACAGTGGGGCGACCAAACATATTACCTTGCAGTGCAATTTCTTCTCTTCACTCGATCCTGCCCCTACAGGGAATACTGTCACATGCACCAATAACTCCTCTTATCCTCTTATGGGAGTTGGTAAGATCATTCTGACTACTGCTGATGGTAGTTCTTTCACTTTGTCAAATGCTTTATTTGTGCCAGGGATCAAAAAGAACCTGTTATCAGTTTCTGCATTAGCCAAGATTGGCTTGGTTGTGAAATTCGTTGATGACAAGTGTACAGTTCATGATCTCTCAAATGGCGATGTGATTATTGCTTCGGCATTTTATGTCGTGGGCTGTATAAGCTCATAGAGTATGAAAGATCTGTGAATGATTCGGCATGTGCAGTTCATGATTCTCACGCTATGTCAGATGCAAAGCTTTGGCATGCATGCTTTGGTCATCTGAATTTTGCTAGTTTGCTATGCCTACAGAAATCTGAAATGGTGTCCTCTTTGACCAAACTTGAGGCACCTGGAAAACATGTTTGTGAAGGCTATATTTTGGGCAAAATGTAGCGTTCTTACTTTCCAAAAGATGGTTCAGTTTGGGCTACGCAGAAATTGCAGCTTGTACATAGTGATGTCTGTGGTCCTATGCAGACACCCTCTTTTGGAAATTACCTTTACTTCGTGACTTTCATTGATGATTTTTCCAGGCATGCATGGGTATATCCACTCAAAGAAAAGTCCGAAGTGTTCATGTGCTTAAACAGTTCTTGGTTATGGCTGAAAATCTGTTAGCATGTAAAATGGGCACCCTCCGTTTTGATCGAGGGGGGGAATATATGTCTTCAGATTTTAATGCATTTATGGCTCAACAGAATGGAGTTGCTGAACGAAAGAACATGTCACTCATGGAGGTGGCAAGGTGCATGGTCAAAAGTCACGCTTTACCACATAGTTTCTAGCTTGAGGCTGTCATGTGTGCAGCATATGTACTGAACAGGTGTCCCACTAAAGCGTTGCAGTCTATCACTCCATATGAGGCTTGGCATGACCGTAAGCCATCTGTTGCTCATCTGCGTGTTTTTGGTTGTTTGGCATATGCATTAGTGCCTGAACAACATCGCAGAAAATTGGATGATAAGGCAGTAAAATGTATTTTTGTAGGGTAGAGTTCTGAAAGTAAAGGCTATTGTCTGTATCATCCACAGACTAAACGCATTCTGGTTAGCCGTGATGTTGTCTTTGTGGAAGATGCTATTCAACCATTGCTTTCATGTACTAAGGAGACATCTGTTAGCTCCAAAGACATGTATGATACTTTGATGCCTCTTTTTACAGGTGGACAGTCTAGTGCTGGTCCTAATGAGGCAACTTCTCAACCTTTGCAGGTTTCATATGATGATGCAGATCATTCCATTTCTGATGCAGATTTACATGATGCGCTTGTTGATGAGAGAGTTGATATTGAGCAAGCAAAAACTATGCCAAAATGGCTGGTGCAGACTTTGCGTGACAGCAAATTAGATGCACCTTTGTCATATCGTACTCGTTCAGGCTCTCATAGTGCCTCCTTTGCATCAGATTGCTATGTTATGGCTGCGTCTAGTCTCTTTGATGAGAATGAACCTGTTTCTTTTGATGAAGCACAGAATTCAGAAAATTGGATGGCTGCTATGCAATCTGAATATGATGCTATAATGAAGAATGGTACATGGTCTTTATGTGACATGCCTCCTGGCAAGAAGGCCATTGGCACTTAGTGAGTATACAAGCTGAAGCGTAAACTTGATGGTACAGTTGACAGGTATAAGGCTAGGCTGGTTGCTAAGGGTTATGCACAAGAAAGAGGCATTGATTTTGATGAGACCTTTGCACCTACATGCCGTATGACTATTGTTCGGAGCATTTGTGCACTTGCAGCCCATCATGGTGGAATGTACATCAGGCTGAGTATAGGGTAGCTTTCACAGCGACTGTTGAGTGTGTGTTGCTCAGACGCCTTACGACTGATTTGGGTGTTGGCCAGTCTTCTGCCACCACCATCTTTATTGACAGTCAGAGCGCATTGGCAGTTGCGAGGAACCCTGTGTTCCATGCTCGCACTAAGCACATTGAGGTGCATTATCACTATGTCAGGGAGAGGTTCTCTGCTGGGGAGATCAGCTTGGCATATGTGCCCATGCAGGAGAACATTGCAGACCTTTTCACGAAGGCTCTGCCTATGGAGAAGTTTGAAGCTTTCTGCAAAGCTTTGGGCTTACTTCCTTTTGTGGAGTGATTTCCACATAGCTTGGCACTTCCTTATACATGAGTGCCAGCTCCTTGTTCACCACATCACCACCAGGCGGGATTTGTTGATATATTTTGGTAGTGATGTGTGTGAACACACTAGGACTACCGAGGCATTTTTTCCCTCTTTAGGAGTTTTTTTCCCTCGGCTTGTATATACGCCTATTGCCCTAATGGGCTACTTATCTTTGTACATTCTCTAGTAATACATTCAGTATTGTGTGTTTGTGCTCCAAGCTTCTTCTTCCTCCTTGTCTTGTTCGCGTGCTTCCGCAGGTGTCTATCTCCAACAATTTCCTTGTGTTGTTCGCGTGCTTCCGCAGGTGTCTATCTCCAACACTAGCTATATATTTACTGAGGCCTTAAGTTTTAATAAGCTACACAAATTCAATCAAGCACTTGAAGTAAATATGGATGAAGAAATTGAAGCTTGAGGAACAATATCAAAACTTTACAAGCTTCAAATGCAAAAGGTCAAGGTTTGTTTTGGGCCGATGATGATGAAGATATCTAGCATGAGATTCCCTAACCAAAATCTCTTGCAAAAATATCTGCTAAATGTATACTTAAACAAGACAGACTTTTAGGTGGTAGTTGATTGGTTAGTTAGCCGTAAATTAAAGGGAATCTTTTTTTTTACGTCCAATAAAATAAAGCATCCAACTTATGGGCTTCAATTACTTGAATTATCAAATTTACTCTAATTTTTGTGAGTGTATCAACTTTAGGTAACAAGCCCCTTGCTTGCTTAATTTCCTTCATTCTATAAGACTATCACTGTCTACACATACATATTGACTAAGCAATGGTAGCATGTCTTGTTAGGTTTAGTTCATTGAACCCATTATCCATGTCAAGTAATCTATTTCAATTTGGAAGCCTCTTTTGGTTTATATTCCTCATGCTAATTTCCACTATCTCATCTAAGAAAATTAATCACCTAGAAAACTAATCGTTACATTAATTAATAGTTTCTTTATAAAATGTTTCTATTTGTTAAGTGCTATTGTATAGGTGTACATAGTTGCAAAGCCAAGGACAATCCACTCTGAAGTAGATTTAATATTCTATCTTACTTTTCAATGATATTTTATTTCCACATTATTATAATATAACGTAGTAAGTTCATTCTTTTCAATTTTCATGACATCGAATGGAATGCAACATTTCAAAAGGGATTTTGTCCACTTAAGATGGAGATCGAACATATTTTGCTTTGCAAGAGTTTCTTAACAACCATAATATAAGACATTGTCATGTTATTTAATTATCTATCTCATTATCTAATTAAATATGTGTTAGTGTATTTATTCATTTTAAACTCGATTATTGTATTTGTCTATCTATCAAAATATTGATCTATCTATCTATGTGTTGTATCTAACTATCTATCCAAATATTGACCTATCTATATATGTGAAACATAATATGGACACAAATGATGACATCGTTGATCTGAATATTAATAAACCATCATATATATCATTCATATTTTCCCATATCTTCTTGAAAGTAATGATGCAAATTCAAAGAAGTCATGAAACAATAAATTGAATAACTTTATAATGTAACATAAATGTTCAATACATCCATTTAACATATAAATTACATACATTCTTGATACTATTGTGAGATAGGGAGATGCATTTAATATTTAGAATGATTGAGAAACCTAGTTTATAAAAAACATACATGTAAGAAAAAATTCTATAAACCAGAACATACACATCTACGAATGTGGAATATCAGATCCTCTATGACATCTTAACGATCACAATAACATTCTACATCATATATATGCAAGAGACATTGTTATGATTTATTAAGTACATATGATTTACCTACATGCCAAAAAAAGTAAGATCTATAATTCTTATTCTTAATGTTCTATGTTCACATGGAAATACAAATGATTCATGGACATTCATAACAATCAATATTTACCTATATGCTAAAAAAAGTAAGATCTACAATTTTTATTCTTAATAATCTATGTTCAGATGGAAGTACAAATGATTCATGGACATTCATAACAATCAATAGATAACGAGTGAATCCATTACATGAAAATTAGATCAATCATAATGAGATTGTCAATATAACATAGTAATATAACATAGATAATGAGACTGTCAATATAACATAGTAATATATTTATTCACTGTAGTAGTTTTGATTTCGATGAGAGCTGAAATGAATGCTAAACTTTCAGGTCCAAATCGTCACTCTGACGGCAATTTTGAGTGCACAAATGACTTCAAAATGGGGGTAAAACTTCAATGCAATTGGAGGAAATGCTAATTGGCTGCTGAAATTCACTTATCTATGTCAGATGTCGACTTGCACTATTAAAAGAAGTCTATGTCAGAAGTCTATGTGAGAAGTAGATATACCTCTCAACAAAACGAGGTTTTAGAAAGAAAAAATAGATACTTGGAAAAATGTGATGGGGCTATTCTTTATAAAAGGCATATGCCGAACTACTATTGTAGCTATGCCATATCTACTATAGCATACATCGTGAATAGAGCACCATATTTAGGTATGCATTCAAAGAATCCTCATGAAACCATCTATGGAAGAAACTAGATCTTTCCCACCTAAACATATTTGGATGTTTATGCTATATGCATGTTCTAATGAACTTATAAGGCACAAGTTGGATGCTAGAATAGGAAAATGTGTGTTCTTAAGATAAGAAAGAGATACAAAAGGGGATATGTTCTTCAAATCCCAAAGCAAGGATGTCAAGGTATCAAGAGATGTGCAATATGATGAGATTTTGTCATTGTATGTTCATCATATTCTTCAACAAGTGATTTGTGGAAGAAACATAGGAAATACAAAGATACAAGAGTTAAGGATGATGATAAATGTGAATATTATTGGGTGTTGAGCAAAATGATGGGAAAGCTCAGAAAGAGAAAAGATTCAAAGATAGTAGTTAATTCCCAAAACAAAGGAGATTCATACTTCCAAATTAGAGGAAAAGAATTAGAGCAATTAAGGATGCAAGCAAGTACAGAGAGTAGAATGAAGCCATGAAGGAAGAAGTGACAACCCTTGAATACATTGGTGCGAAGGACAAATGTGATTAGAAAAAAATGGGTCTATGAAATCAAGAGGAACTCTAAGGACATGAGTATTCAAATATCAATCAGGGTTAATAGCAACACACTTAACTCAAACTTATGGTATAAGTTATGAGGAGTCATAAATACCTATATAGAAACTTCATACTATAATTAGTTTGGTAGCATTGTTTCAAGGAAATAATGGATTATTTATCAATAAGATGTAAAAGTTTCTTTCTTGAATGGAGTATACTTAGGTGATTTAAAGTACTTTTTTGTTCATACAAATCATTTAGAAGCAAGAACATACACACTTTTTGCATCCAACAAAGTACACTCTGTTACGTAAACTTGGCTTGATAGATTGCAAACCATTGGCCAGTTCAATGGAATGAATTTTAAGCTAACCTTTATGGAAGGAAGAAGAGGAGAATGCCCAACTATACAAATCAATCATGGGATTATCGATTTATGCAACTATCATTAGACCAAATTTATGTCATGTAGTATGAGTATTATCTCGATTTTTGAATGCTCCTACGGTTAACATGTTGAAGCAAAAAAACGGCGTTTAAGTATCTAAAAGATATAATATTTAAGGATTATTAATATCGTTATGAAGGTGCTATATAGGTTTACACATACTCTTGTTCACATGGGTAGGGTCAAGTGAAGATATGAGAATTGCTAATGGCTATGGCGTAATCATTGGAGTAAGACTTGTCTCTTGGAAGTCCAAGAAGCAACCAATAGTGACCTTATCTTCAACTCAAGTGGAGTTTCTAGAACTTCCCCAAGGTACATGTGAAGTAATGTGAATTAAGAAGCAATTTGAATACCTTAATTTGCACATATAATAGATTCCAATCAAGTGTGATAAAATGAACAATTTCTACCATGCTTCCAATATAGTCTTTCATGCAAGGAGTAAACAATATGAACCCATTACCACTTTGCTACATAGACGGTATGATCTAAAGGTATGCATAAACAACATTTGAAAATCATGAAAAGCTAGCTATATATTTACTGACGCCTTAAGTTTTAACAAGCTACTCAAATTCAATCAAGCACTTGAAATCAATATGGATGAATAATTGAAGCTTGAGGAACAATATCAAAAGTACAAGCTTCAAATGCAAAAGGTCAAGGTTTGTTTTGGACTGATAATGCTGAAGATATCTAGCATGAGATTCCCCAACCAAAATCTCTTGCAAAACCTCTGCTAAATGTATTTGTAAATGAGACAAACTTTTAGGTGGTAGTTGATTAGTTAGTTAGCCCTAAATTAAGGGGAATTTTTATTACTTCCAATAAAATAATGCATCCAACTTATGAGCTTCAATTACTTGAATTGTCAAATTTATCTCAAATTTTTTTTGTGAGTGTATCAACTTTAGGTTATAGGCCCCTTGCTTGCTTAATTTCCTTCATTCTATAAGACTATCATTGTCTACAAACAGATATTGACTAAGCAATGTTAGCATGTCTTGTTAGGTTTAGTTCATTGAACCCATTATCCATGTCAAGTAATCTATTTCATTTTGGAACCCTCTTTTGGTTTATATTCCTCATGCAAATTCCCACTATCTCATCTAAGAAAATTAGAAAACTAATCGTTACATTAATTAATAGTTGATGGAGAGTGTTAATCCTTAAAATAACAAGCTATCCTTAATTTTGGAGCACCTCTATATCAATAATAGCTCAAAACCTTTACCAATTTTGAGGATCAATACTCAATTATCGAAATCTTGAACAAATTGTGAAATGAGTTGATACTCAGAAAGTCTACTGCACATAATTCACTCGCTGACTGATGAAATGTGTAAAGTCTTTTATAAAACTTTGCACAAGGTGTCGGCTATAGTTTCTGCACCTTCTCCAAGTTAAATCATCTCAAAAGATTAAGTATATCTTGAGAAATGAATCAAACAGTTCACCTATGTTTGAAACTGTTCTTCTGTAAAGTCAATCTAACACCTGCAACTTCTAACACATGATTCTCCCAAAATAACCCATTTAAGAAAATGCTTTTAGCCATAGATGGCTTACCTTCCAAGTTAGATTTTTACTCCTTATTTGTGCAAAACTTTACACTGTGCACTGAGAACTGATCAATTCTTTGACCATCGAGATTGCACCTGTTTCAGAAGGCACTCAAAACTTCCTCACATACAAATGTTCCTACATATAATTCTCTCAGCCTGTTTACAATTGGCTCTCAAACTTTAACCATAGACTCATTAACTATGGAGTTAAACACTTACAAAAGGATTCTTGACTTTGCAACAAACTTTGCAACACAAGCATATTAGTAAGATGGTTTCTCTTACTAATGAAGTATGACTTTGAAGTAATTGTAAGGAAAGGAAAGAATCAACTAAGGGAAGATCACCTTTCTAGATTTACTTCAAGAGAAACACCACAAGGAGTATCAAATGAACTACCTAATGCTTACCTATTCAACTTGTAAGTAGTACTTGATTGGGCTAAAACACTTGTGCCTATTCCTACATTTGGACCCAAAAACCCCATAGTGAGAGAAAACGACAAAGAAATTGTCAAATCTCAAAAATATCATATACTGCTAGGAAGCATAAACAAGAAAAACAATCAAGGAATCTTTGCTTGTTGTGTGGACGAAGAAGAGCATATCAACTGGTTGCAGTTAGCACATGTAGATGCATTAGAGCATCATCATTGGAAACACCAAACCCTACAGACTCTCAAGAGATTAGGTGTATATTGTGCGAAAATGGAAGTAGATGTATATAGGATAAATAAGTGTTGTGCAATTTGTATTAACACACCCCTTCTTGAACATGCAACATTATATCGTGTCATTAATACATGATTGGAGTTGTCCATTAGTTGACTTTCTGAGGATGAAAACATTCCTCAAGAGATGACTTTAGTACTAAGAAGAAGTTTAAAGAAGGAGGCTCAACACTATATGCTCATTAGAGATAATCTATATAGGTGTGGATGAGATGGATATGTCAGACTATGTGTCCATAACAGCAAATTTTTAAAGTTCTTAGAGACTACACACCAAGGTGTTGTATGAGGGCACTTAGGACCTGATCAAGTGATCAAGGCAATTTTGTTCTCAAGCATTTGGTGGCCTCATCTTCTAATGGAATGTGAAGAGATGTGACATTTGTTAGAGGACACAATATCCAATATGCAAAGATGAGATAATTTTCATAGATAATATTTACATTCCCTTTGAAGTAGGTTCACACACATACACTTCCAACCTTGGCACCATCGCATGTATGCTAATGAATTAATGCAAATAGATTTGATAGATGACACAATATCCAAAGCATGATCTCCTCATGTAATTGTTAATATGGATGTCTAATCGTGCCTTCAAGTGCAAGTATCATTATACATGATATGAATATGAACATATACATATATGTTCGCATGTGATGTTATGCTTCAATATGCTTTGGATGAGAGGTTCAAGGATAGAGTTCACCATCTTTTTTTAACCATATTGATATCTTTCCATTTGAATCGATTTAATGCTTTGTAATGATTCTCAAGCTTGAGTGTCAATTCTCGACCACAAAGTAAGTGTAATACTTTGCTCGAGGGAAATCAAATACAAATGAGGAAGCTGATGCCTAAATACAAATCAAGCAATAAGATACAAATAGTCATTGGATAATAAGATTTTTGAGCTTACGCAGCGCCTAGCTTTTTCCTTCTGTTCCGGCAGGGGAAGGGAAGGCGCATAGATAGCTAAACCTATGCGCGCAGCACTTGAGGTCACGGGTTCAAATCCCGTCTCCCAGGAGACTCACTATGCCAACTAGGGTTTGAGATGCCACACATAGGAGATTAAGGCATAGCGACAAGCTACCTCACTCGCGGACAGATATTTATGTCATCTTCACATCATATTCACATTAGCAAGAGCTTAGGAGCTCACAAATAAAAGGAACCTTGCCACTTCTAAGTTCAACACTTAGAATAAGAAGCTAAACAAGATTAACTATCAGTCTCATAAATTCAGGATTTCAACTTTTCTCATGGGTAAGAGCATTTGGGTTCTTATTTGTGGAATATAGAGGAAAATCTATCTAGATAATGAGACATCAACTAAGAAGAAGAGTTATATAAAGGATTTGGGTGAAAGAGATAGATAGTAACTTCCATCTTATTTCAACATAGTAGTAATGCCGTGATTGCACATATACAGGACTTAGACACCGCAAGGAAGGGGTGGGAATCACTTGAGAGGTTGTATTCAGCTACAGATAAATCTATGGAATGAATTCAATAGTTTATAAAATAACCTAGTAGTAGATTTAATGGTTACATTTTCCGAATTAAAGAGATCATATATGAATTGGAATCAATCGAGAGCCATATGAAAAGAATGATCTAGTAGCTCATGTGCTAAATATGCTCAAAGATGATTTTAGATGGAGATATTAAGATGCAAGAAAAATCATCAAAATACTTTGGTCTTATCAAGGGGGTGAGTATTTCTCACATGATTTCTCTCAATAGATATGTGAACATAGTATTAAGAGGTAGATATACCTCTCAACAGAACGAGGTTTTAGAAAGAAAAAATAGATACTTGGAAAAATGTGCTAGGGCTATTCTTAATAAAATGCATATGTCAAACTACTATTGTAGCAATGCCATATCTACTATAGCATACATCATGAATAGAGCACCATATTTAGGTATACATTCATAGAATCCTCATGAAACCATCTATGGAAGAAACTAGATCTTTCCCACCTAAATGTATTTGGATGTTTATGCTATATGCATGTTCCAATGAACTTATAAGGCACAAGTTGGATGCTAGAATAGAGAAATGTGTGTTCTTAAGATAAGCAAGAGATACAAAATGGTATATGTTCTTCAAATCCCAAAGCAAGGATGTCAAGGTATCAAGAGATGTGCAATATGATGAGATTTTGTCATTGGATGCTCATCATATTCTTCAACAAGTGATTTGTGGAAGAAACAAAGGAACTACAAAGATACAAGAGTTAAGCATGATGATCAATGTGCATATTATTGGGTTTTGAGCAAAACGATGGGAAAGCTCAGAGAGAGAAAAGCTTCAAAAGTAGTAGTTAATTCCCAAAACAAAGGAGATTCATACTTCCAAGTTAGCGGAAAAGAATTTAGAGAGGTTAAGGATGCAAGCAAGTACAGAGAGTGGAATGAAGCCATGAAGGAATAAGTGAAGGCCCTTGAATACATTGGTGCCAAGGATAAATGTGATGAAAGTGATTAGAAAAAAATGGGTCTAGGAAATCAAGAGGAACTCTAAGGACAATAATATTCAAATATAAATCTGGGTTAATAGCAACACACCTACTCAAACTTATGGTATAAGTTATGAGGAGACATAAATCCCTATAGAAAAAATTCTTGTTATAATTAGTTTGGTAGCATTGTAGCAAGTAAATAATAGAATATCTATCAATAAGATGTAAAAGTTTCTTTCTTGAATGGAGTATTAAGACATGTTTCGTACATGGATCAACCTCAAGGATGTGAGGATAGCAGGTACCCAAAGCATTTATGCATGTTGAAGAAGGCTTTGCATGGCCTTGAGGAAGCTACTAGGTCACATAAAAAAAGGTTTTTGGATTATGATAAAAGGTATGTATATGCTCAAAGCAAAGCATATGCTTCTCCATACATGAAGAGCAAAGGTAATGCACCAGTGTACAACATAGGATGGCTTTATTCATATAGGAAATGATAAAAAAGAGTTGAATCATTATAAAGATCCAACTTAGAGCAAAATTTGAAATATCATACTCAAGTTATTTAAAGTACTTTTTTGTTCATAAAAATCATATAGAAGCAAGAACATACACATTTGTATCCAAGAAAGTACACTCTCAACATGTTACATAAATTTGGCTTGATAGCGAACCATTAGTCAATCCAATGGAATGAATTTTAAGCTAACCTCTATGGAAGGAAGAAGAGGAGAATGCCCAACTATACGAATCAATCATGGGATTCTTGATCTATGCAGCTATCATTAGACCAAATATATGTCATGTAGTATGAGTCTTATCTCGATTTTTGAATGCTCCTATGGTTCACATCTTGTAGCAACAAAACGGTGTTTAAATATCTAAAATATAGTATTTAAGGATTATTAATATTTTTATGAAGGCGTATATAGAATTATGCATAGTCTTATTCGCGTGGGTAGGGTCAAATGAAGATATGAGGATTGCTAATGGATATGGAGTAGTCATTGAAGCAAGAATTGTCTCTTGGAAGTCCAAGAAGCAACCAATAGTGACCTTATCTTCAACTCAAGTGGACTTTCTAGAACTTCCCCAAGGTACTGTGAAGTAATGTGAATTAAGAAGCTATTTGAATCCCTTCATTTGCACATATAATAGATTCCAATGAAGTTTGATAAAAATGAGCAATTTCTACCATGCCTCCAATATAGTGTTTCATGTAAGGAATAAACAATAGGACCGCATTACCACTTTGCTAGGTAGACGGTATTATCTAAAGGTATGCATAAACAACATTTGAAAATCATGAAAAGCTAGCTATTGATATATTTTGGTAGTGATGTGTGTGAACACACTAGGACTGCCGGGCCATTTTTTTCCCTCTTTAGGAGGTTTTTTTCCCTCGGCTTGTATACATGCCGATTGTCCTAATGGGCTACTTATCTTTGTACATTCTCTAGTAATACATTCAGTATTGTGTGTTTGTGCTCCAAGCTTCTTCTTCTTCCTTGTGCTGTTCGCGTGCTTCTGCAGGTGTCTATCTCCAACAATTGGTATCAGAGCAGGTCGTCGCTTCATCTAGGGCACCGTCCACACTCCTCCATTTGTAGTCTCAGATTCGCACAAAATTTGGTGAGCATACTCAAGGCGTTTCCGAGATCAAAATTGCTTCGCTCTATGGTGCAGAAATCACGAGCTGAGCTCGTTTCGGCCTCCGAACGCACTATCGTAGTGCTTGTGCAGGCTATTTCGTCCTTTTGTGCCAAAGGTATATACCAGTTTCTGTTCGCCAGTTGAAGCGTCTCGAAGTCTGCTACAGTTCTAGCAGAGGTCGTCTGGGTAGTTCCGTTCAACTTTTTGAGATACAGTCAATTTTCTGCATCAAAGGTATTTTAGTCACTAGCCATGGCTGAAAGCAGTGATGTGTTATGTATGTTGGCTGTTGAGGATAAGTTGGATGGTACCAACTACCAATTATTGGCTTATATGATGCGAGATGTACTAGTTGCAAAAGGATTGTGGAACATTGTGCATGGTGTTTAAAGACGTCCTGTTACACCTGTAACAACAGGTACTGCAAATACAGGTACTGCAAATACAGGTGCTTTTCTGGCTAGTCAGAAGGGCAAAGGAGAATGCGGCTCTTCTACTAGTAAGCAGAAATCTGCAAATGCTGCACAATCGAAAAACTAGGATAAAGATGAGAAGAAATCAGAAAAGCAAAAATTGTTTTGCAAGTACTGTAAAGGAAATGATCATATCGTAAAGAACTGTCCAAAACTGGCTGCTAAAGAGGCAAAGAAGAAAGAGGCTGGAATGGTTGTTGCAGAGGTCTCTACACCAAAAACAGAGTCTCCAAATCTTGTACAGGAAGAAGAATGGGCGTTTACTACTATCTGCAGTTTTGACCCATCTTCTCATGATCAGTGCATGTCTGCAGTAGACTCAGATGTTTGGTACTTTGATAGTGGGGCGACCAAACATATTACCTCGCAGCGCAATTTCTTCTCTTCACTCGATCCTGCCCCTACAAGGAATATTGTCACATGCGCCAATAACTCCTCTTATCTTGTTATGGGAGTTGGTAAGATCATTCTGACTACTGCTGATGGTAGTTCTTTCACTTTGTCAGATGCTTTATTTGTGCCAGGGATCAAAAAGAACCTGTTATCAGTTTCTGCATTAGCCAAGATTGGCTAGGTTGTGAAATTCGTTGATGACAAGTGTACAGTTTATGATCTCTCAAATGGCGATGTGATTATTGCTTCTGGCATTTTATGTCCTGGGCTATATAAGCTCATAGAGTATGAAAGATCTGTGAATGATTCGGCATGTGCAGTTCATGATTCTCAGGCTATGTCAGATGCGAAGCTTTGGCATGCATGCTTTGGTCATCTGAATTTTGCTAGTTTGCTACGCCTGCAGAAATCTGAAATGGTTGGAAAACGTTTGTGAAGGCTGTATTTTGGGCAAAATGCAGCGTTCTTCCTTTCCAAAAGATTGTTCAGTTCGGGCTACGCTGAAATTGCAGCTTGTACATAGTGATGTCTGTGGTCCTATGCAGACATTCCCCGCATGCATGGGTATATCCACTCAAAGCAAAGTCCGAAGTGTTCATGTGCTTCAAACAGTTCTTCGTTTTGGCTGAAAATATGTCAGCATGTAAAATGGGCACCCTCCGTTCTGATCGAGGGGGGGAATATATGTCTTCAGATTTTAATGCATTTTTGGTTGAATGTGGGATAAAACACCAGTGTACAGTGCCGTATAGACCTCAACAGAATGGAGTTGCTGAACGAAAGAACAGGTCACTCATGGAGATGGCGAGGTGCATCGTCAAAAGTTAGGCTTTACCACACAGTTTCTGGCTTGAGGCTGTCATGTGTGCAGCATATGTACTGAACAGGTGTCCCACTAAAGCGTTGCAGTCTATCACTCCATATGAGGCTTGGCATGACCGTAAGCCATCTCTTGCTCATCTGCGTGTTGTTGGTTGTTTGGCATATGCATTAGTGCTTGAACAACATCGCAGAAAATTGGATGATAAGGCGGTAAAATGTATTTTTGTTGGGTAGAGTTCTGAAAGTAAAGGCTGTTGTCTATATCATCCACAGACTAAACACATTCTGGTTAGCCGTGATGTTGTCTTTGTGGAAGATCCTATTCAACCATTGCTTTCATGTACTAAGGAGACATCTGTTAGCTCCAAAGACATGTATGATACTTTGATGCCTCTTTTTAGAGGTGGACAGTCTAGTGCTGGTCCTAATGAGGCAACTTCTCAGCCTTTGCAGGTTTCATATGATGATGCAGATCATTCCATTTCTGATGCAGATTTACATGATGCGCTTGTTGATGAGAGAGTTGATATTGAGCAAGCAAAACCATGCCAAAATGGCTGGTGCAGACTTTGCATGACAGCAAATTAGATGCACCTTTGTCATATCATACTCGTTCAGACTCTCATAGTGCCTCCTTTGCATCAGATTGCTATGTTATGGCTGCGTCTAGTCTCTTTGATGAGAATGAACCTGTTTCTTTTGATGAAGCACAGAATTCAAAAAATTGGATGGCTGCTATGCAATCTGAATATGATGCTATAATGAGGAATGGTACATGGTCTTTATGTGACTTGCCTCCTGGCAAGAAGGCCATTGGCACTAAGTGGGTATACAAGCTGAAGCGGAAACCTGATAGTACAGTTGACAGGTATAAGGCTAGGCTGGTTGCACAGGGTTATGCACAAGAAAGAGGCCTTGATTTTGATGAGACCTTTGCACCTACATGCCGTATGACTACTGTTCGGAGCTTTTGTGCACTTGCAGCCCATCATGGTTGGAACGTACATCAGGCTGAGTATAGGGCAGCTTTCACAGCGACTGTTGAGTGTGTGTTGCTCAGACGCCTTATGGCTGATTTGGGTGTTGGCCAGTCTTCTGCCACCACCATCTTCACTGACAGTCAGAGCGCATTGGCAGTTGCGAGGAAACCTGTGTTCCCTACTCGCACTAAGCACATTGAGGTGCATTATCACTATGTCACGGAGACGTTCTCTGCTGGGGAGATCAGCTTGGCATATGTGCCCACGCAGGATAACATTGCAGACCTTTTCACGAAGGCTTTGCCTACTGAGAAGTTTGACGCTTTCCGCAAAGCTTTGGGCTTACTTCCTTTTGTGGAGTGATTTCCACATAGCTTGGCACTTCCTTATACATGAGTTCCAGCTCCTTGTTCACCGCATCACTCCCAGGCGTAGTGATGTGTGTGAAGACACTAGGACTGCCGAGGCATTTTTTTCCCTGTGTAGGAGGTTTTTTCCCTCGGCTTGTATATACGCCTATTGCCCTAATGGGCTACTTATCTTTGTACATTCTCTAGTAATACATTCGATATTGTGTGTTTGTGCTCCAAGCTTCTTCTTCTTCCTTGTGTTGTTCGCGTGCTTCCGCAGGTGTCTATCTCCAACAATTTCCTTTTGCTGCTCGCGTGCTTCCGCAGGTGTCTATCTCCAACACTAGCTATATATTTACTAAGGCCTTACGTTTTAATAAGCTACACAAATTCAATCAAGCACTTGAAGTAAATATGGATGAAGAAATTGAAGCTTAAGGAACAATAGCAAAACTTTACAAGCTTCAAATGCAAAAGGTCAAGGTTTGTTTTGGGCCGATGATGATGAAGATATCTAGCATGAGATTCCCTAACGAAAATCTCTTGCAAAAATCTCTGCTAAATGTATACTTAAACGAGACAGACTTTTAGGTGGTAGTTGATTGGTTAGTTAGCCCTAAATAAAAGGGAATCTTTTTTTTTTACGTCCAATAAAATAAAGCATTCAACTTATGGGCTTCAATTACTTGAATTGTCAAATTTATCTCTAATTTTTGTGAGTGTATCAACTTTAGGTAACAAGCCCCTTGCTTGCTTAATTTCCTTCATTCTATAAGACTATCATTGTCTACACATACATATTGACTAAGCAATGTTAGCATGTCTTGTTAGGTTTAGTTCATTGAACCCATTATCCATGTCAAGTAATCTATTCACTATCTCATCTAAGAAAACTAATCACCTAGAAAACTAATCGTTACATTAATTAATAGTTTCTTTATAAAATGTTTCTATTTGTTAAGTGTTATTGTATAGGTGTACATAGTTGCAAAGCCAAGGACAATCCACTCTGAAGTAGATTTAATACTCTATCTTACTTTTCAATGATATTTTATTTCCACATTATTATAATATAACGTAGTAAGTTCATTCTTTTCAATTTTCATGACATCGAATGGAATGCAACATTTCAAAAGGGATTTTGTCCACTTAAGATGGAGATCGACATATTTTGCTTTGCAAGAGTTTCGTAACAACCATAATATAAGACATTGTCATGTTATTTAATTATCTATCTCATTATCTAATTAAATATGTGTTAGTGTATTTATTCATTTTAAACTCTATTATTGTATTTGTCTATCTATCAAAATATTGATCTATCTATCTATGTGTTCTATCTAACTATCTATCCAAATATTGATCTATCTATATATGTGAAACATAATATGGACACAAATGATGACATCGTTGATCTAAGTATTAATAAACCATCATATATATCATTCATATTTTCCTATATCTTCTTGAAAGTAGTGATGCAAATTCAAAGAAGTCATGAAACAATAAATTGAATAACTTTATAATGTAACATAAATGTTCAATACATCCATTTAACATATAAATTACATACATTCTTGATACTATTGTGAGATAGGGAGATGCATTTAATATTTAGAATGATTGAGAAACCTAGTTTATAACAAACATACATGTAAGTACATATGATTTATTAAGTACATATGATTTATTAAGTACATATGATGTGTATGTTCTATAAACCAGAACATACACATCTATGAATGTGGAATATCAGATCCTCTATGACATCTTAACGATCACAATAACATTCTACATCATATATATGCAAGAGACATTGTTATAATTTATAAAGTACATATGATTTACCTACATGCCAAAAATAGTAAGATGTATAATTCTTATTCTTAATGTTCTATGTTCACATGGAAATACAAATGATTCATGGACATTCATAACAATCAATATTTACCTATATGCTAAAAAAAGTAAGATCTACAATTTCTATTCTTAATAATCTATGTTCATATGGAAGTACAAATGATTCATGGACATTCATAATAATCAATAGATAACGAGTGAATCCATTACATAAAAATTAGATCAATCATAATGAGATTGTCAATACAATATAGTAATATAACATAGATAATGAGACTATCAATATAACATAATAATATATTTATTCACTGTAGTAGTCTTTATTTCGATGAAAGCTGAAATGAATGCTAAATTTTCAGGTCACAAATCGTCACTCTAATGGCAATTTTGACTGCACAAATGACTTCGAAATGGGGGTAAAACTTCAATGCAATTGGTGGAAATGCTAATTGGCTACTGAAATTCACTGCTCTATGTAAGAAGTGGACTTGCACTATTAAAAGTGCATGCGCACCACGACACGAAAAATGAAAAGTTGAGAAGGAGCTGAACCTACTATGATACCACTGTTGGTGTGTATAGAAGTGTGAGAGACACACGAGAAGCACACACAAGGAGCACAAATGCAGCAAGGCACACGGAGAAGACGGATGGCTGGAATAGCTCTCTCTATTGACAATGAACTAAACTAAAGTAAGAGCTGAATAATATCCCTAAGTAAAAAGTACCACCACATATGAGTGAATCATGTATGTGGTAACATGGAGAAAGAACATCTAGCCATGACTAGAGTAAAAAGTGCCCATGTATAGAAAAAGGTTCGCATCGAAGCTACTCAAGGAACACATATAAGTGTAACACTTTGGTGGAGGGAAATCAAATACAAATGAAGAAGTGGGAGCCTAAATAGAAATCAAACAGTAAGATACAAATAGTCATTGGATAACAAGATTTTCAAGCTTATATTTATGCCATCTTCACTTCATATTCACATTAGCAAGAGCTTAGGGGCTCACAAATAAATGGAAATTTACCATTTCTAAGTTCAACACTTAGAATAAGAAGCTAAAGAGACCAACTACCAATCTCATAGATTCAGGATTTCAACTTTTCTCATGGGTAAGAGCATTTGGGTTCTTATTTGTGGAATATAGCAGAAAATCTATTTAGATAATGAGACATCAACTAAGAAGAAGAGGGATATAAAGGATTTGCGTGAAAGAGATAAGATAGTAACTTCCGCCTTATTTCTGCACAATAGTAATGCCATGATTGCACATATACAGGACTTAGACACCACAAGGAAGGGGTGGGAGTGACTTGAGAGGTTCTATTCAGCTACAATCAAATCTATGGAATGAATTCAATAGTTTATAAAATAAGCTAGTAATGTTAATGGTTAGAATTTCCAAATTGAAGAGATCATAGATGAATTGGAATCAATTGGGATCCATGTAGAAGAGAATGATCTAGTAGCTCCTCTGCTAAATATGCTTAAAGATGATTTTAGATGAAGAAATCAATATGCAAGCAAAATCATCAAAATACTTTGGTCTTATCAAGGGGGTGAGTATTTCTCACATGATTTCTCTCAATAGGTATGTGAGCATAGTATTAAGAGGTAGATATACCTCTCAACAAAACGAGGTTTTAGAAAAGAAAAAATAGATACTTGGAAAAATGTGATGGGGCTATTCTTTATAAAAGGCATATGCTGAACTACTATTGTAGCTATGCCATATCTATTATAGCATAAATCGTGAATAGAGCACCATATTTAGGTATGCATTCATAGAATCCTCATGAAACCATCTATGGAAGAATCTAGATCTTTCCCACCTAAACGTATTTGGATGTTTATGTTATATGCATATTCTAATGAACTTATAAGGCACAAGTTGGATTCTAGAATAGGAAAATGTGTGTTCTTAAGATAAGAAAGAGATACAAAAGGGGATGTGTTCTTCATATCCCAAAGCAAGGATGTCAAGGTATCAAAAGATGTGCAATATGATGAGATTTCGTCATTGTATGTTCATCATATTCTTCAACAAGTGATTTGTGGAAGAAACATAGGAAATACAAAGATACAAGAGTTAAGGATGACGATCAATGTGAATATTCTTGGGTGTTGAGCAAAATGATGGGAAAGCTCAGAAAGAGAAAAGATTCAAAGATAGTAGTTAATTCCCAAAACAAAGGAGATTCATACTTCCAAATTAGAGGAAAATAATTTAGAGCGATTAAGGATGCAAGCAAGTAGAGAGAGTAGAATGAAGCCATGAAGGAAGAACTGACAGCCCTTGAATACATTGGTGCTGTTGAGATATCAAGCTCAACATGTGATGATCCAGGATGACACGTACCAGTTTTTTGTTTCTCTGACATGTATAGTGGTCGCACCGATATATGTCAGGGATACTTCATTGAGCTTTATTAGATTTATCTACCGAGAGTGATGGCGCATTTGTTTCTTGCCAGCTCACTCATTCGTGGACATTAGGTTTTTCATCATGTACTGATCTTTATATATTGCACTAGTTGTATTCTTGTTTTTAGGTCATTCTTGTACATTCCCTTTTATGTAATAGAAGAAGAAGAAGAAGAAGATCATTCTTCCTTGCCTCAATCGGTGTGTGTGTGCTTCTCCTTGAGAGTGAGAGTGTGTGTGTGAGCTCTCTTCCTTATCTCCTTCCTCGTGACAGGTGCCAAGGACAAATGTGATTAGAAAAAAATGCGTCTATGAAATCAAGAGGAACTCTAAGGACATGAGTATTCAAATATCAATCACGGTTAATAGCAACACACTTCACTCAAACTTATGGTATAAGTTATGAGGAGACATAAATACCTATATAAAAAATTCCTACTATAATAAGTTTGGTAGCATTGTTTCAAGGAAATAATGGATTATCTATCAATAAGATGTGAAAGTTTCTTTCTTGAATGGAGTATTAAAAGATGTTTCATACATGGATCAGCCTCAAGGATGTGAGGATAGCACGTGCCCAAAGGATTTATGCATGTTGAAGAAGGCTTTGCATGGCCTTGAGAAAGCTACTAGGGCACATAATAAAAGGTTTTTTGATTATCATAAAAGGTATTTCTATGCTCAAATCAAAGCATATCCTTCTCCATACATGAAGAGCAAAGCTAATGCACCAGTGTACGCGATAGGATGGCTTAATTCATATAGGAAACGATAACAAAGAGTTGAATCACCATAAAGAACCAACTTAGAGCAGAATTTGAAATATCATACTTCGGTGATTTAATGTACTTTTTTGTTCATACAAATCATTTAGAAGCAAGAACACACACACTTTTTGCATCCAACAAAGTACACTCTGTTACGTAAATTTGGCTTGATAGATTGCAAACCATTGGCCAGTTCAATGGAATGAATTTTAAGCTAACCTTTATGGAAGGAAGAAGAGGAGAATGCCCAACTATACAAATCAATCATGGGATTATCGATTTATGCAACTATCATTAGACCAAATATATGTCATGTAGTATGAATAATATCTCGATTTTTGAATGCTCCTACGGTTAACATGTTGAAGCAAAAAAACGGTGTTTAACTATCTAAAAGATACAGTATTTAAGGATTATTAATATCGTTATGAAAGTGCTATATAGGTTTACACATACTCTTATTCACATGGGTAGGGTCAAGTGAAGATATGAGAATTGCTAATGGCTATGGCGTAATCATTGGAGTAAGACTTGTCTCTTGGAAGTCCAAGAAGCAACCAATAGTGACCTTATCTTCAACTCAAGTGGAGTTTCTAGAACTTCCCCAAGGTACATGTGAAGTAATGTGAATTAAGAAGCAATTTGAACACCTTAATTTGCACATATAATAGATTCCAATCAAGTGTGATAAAATGAGCAATTTCTACCATGCTTCCAATATAGTCTTTCATGCAAGGAGTAAACAATATGACCCCATTACCACTTTGCTACATAGATGGTATGATCTAAAGGTATGCATAAACAACATTTGAAAATCATGAAAAGCTACCTATATATTTACTGACGCCTTAAGTTTTAACAAGCTACTCAAATTCAATCAAGCACTTGAAATCAATATGGATGAATAATTGAAGCTTGAGGAACAATATCAAAAGTACAAGCTTCAAATGCAAAAGGTCAAGGTTTGTTTTGGACTGATAATGCTGAAGATATCTAGCATGAGATTCCCCAACCAAAATCTCTTGCAAAACACCTGCTAAATGTGTATGTAAATGAGACAAACTTTTAGGTGGTATTTGATTGGTTAGTTAGCCCTAAATTAAGGGGAATTTTTATTACTTCCAATAAAATAATGCATCCAACTTATGAGCTTCAATTACTTGAATTGTCAAATTTATCTCTAATCTTTTTTGTGAGTGTATCAACTTTAGGTTATAGGCCCCTTGCTTGCTTAATTTCCTTCATGCTATTAGACTATCATTGTCTACAAACAGATATTGACTAAGCAATGTTAGCATGTCTTGTTAGGTTTAGTTCATTGAACCCATTATCCATGTCAAGTAATCTATTTCATTTTGGAACCCTCTTTTGATTTATATTCCTCATGCAAATTCCCACTATCTCATCTAAGAAAATTAGAAAACTAATCGTTACATTAATTAATAGTTGATGGAGAGTGTTAATCTGCAAAATAACAAGCTATCCTTAATTTTGGAGCACCCCTATATCAAGAATAGCTCAAAACCTTTACCAATTTTGAGGATCAATACTCAATTATCAAAATCTTGAACAAACTGTGAAATGAGTTGATACTCAGAAAGTCTACTGCACATAATTCACTCGCTGACTGATGAAATGTGTAAAGTTTTTTATAAAACTTTGCACAAGGTGTCGACTATAGTTTCTGCACCTTCTCCAAGTTAAATCATCTCAAAAGATTAAGTATATCTTGAGAAATGAATCAAATAGTTCACCTATGTTTGAAATTGTTCTTCTATAAAGTCAATCTAACACCTGCAACTTCTAACACATGATTCTCCCAAAATAACCCGTTTAAGAAAATGCTTTTAGCCATAAATGGCTTACCTTCCAACTTAGATTTTGACTCCTGATTTGTGCAAAACTTTACACTGTGCACTGAGAACTGATCAATTCTTTGACCATCGAGATTGCACCTGTTTGAGAAGGCACTCGAAACTTCCTCACATACAAATGTTCCTACATATAATTCTCTCAGCCTGTCTACAATTTGGCTCTCAAACTTTAACCATAGACTCATTAACTATGGAGTTAAACACCTACAAAACGATTCTTGAAATGTTCAAACACAGAAGGAGAACACACAAAAATATCGGGCGCAACTTTTCTTCTATTCATCTTCTTCACTTCAAAGATGTCTAATGACTTCTAGTTCTTCTCTTCACATAATCTCTCATATTTGCCCTGAATTTTTACTTGTATGTATAGGCATATATGTACAAGATCATGACCATACAAAAGGTATATGTGAGCTAACTAGAAAGTAATGTACATCTGTATACAAGTCTTCATTTCTTGAACATATACTTTCTTCATGCTTCATAAATTGATCTTTTCTTCAATCCTTGACTTCAATCCCTCACCAAAACTTCAATGGTGATTGACTTGCACCAAAAACTCCCCCTGAATCATCAATTGAGGTTTTCTCAATCTTCTTTATACCTGCCATGTCTTTGGATCTCTGTAGCTTTGGTCCATCCAAGCTTTTGGTTAGCATATCAGCTATCTGATCTTTTGTTGAAGTATCTATGACTTCAATCTCCTTATCCATCACCTTCTCTCTTAGAAAGTGATACTGAATCTCAATGTGTTTAGTCCTGGCATGAAAAATAGGGTTAGCAGCTAGATACAATGAACTCATGTTATCTCCATGAATAATGGGTGTACTCTGAATGATATTAAAACTCTTCATAAGGGTCTTTATCCATATGACTTGCTTTGCAGCTTCAACCATACCTTTATACTATGCTTCTGTAGATGATAAAGCAACTGTGTGTTGCTTCTTAGAACACCAAGAGATTAACTTATCTCCCACATAACACAAGTATCCATATGTTGATCTCCTATCATCATGATTACCTGCCCAGTTTGTATCACTATATATCTTGATATTTGTATCTGATGTAAAACCATAGTACAAACCTTCTTTGAGTGTACCCTTAATGTACCTCATCACTCTTTGTCCTGCAACCCAATGTTCTTTCGTAGGGCAATGCATGAATTGAGACAACACTCCAACTGCATATGACAAATCAGGTCTAGTTAATGTAGCATAGATAAGACTACCAACTAGACTTTGATACATCTTCATATCCTTGAATTCTTCTCCTCCATATCTGCTTAATTTCTGATTCACCTCCATTGGAGTAGATGCTACCCTGCAATCTTCCATTTTAAACTTGATCAACAAATTCTTCAAATACCTTTCTTGAGTTCCATACACTCCATGTTGAGTGTATGAGATCTCCATGCCCAAGAAATATGACAAGTCTCCCAAGTCACTAATCTTGAACTCTTTTTCCATTTGCTTCTTTAGACTTTGTATGCCCTTCTCATCTGTACCTGTAAGGATTATATCAATAACATATATGCACATGTAAATGAACCCATCATCACTTGCTTTGACAAGCAAGCTACTATCTGCTTTAGATACTTGAAAACCAAGTTCCTTCAAGAACTTCACAAGTCTATAACTCCATGCCCTTGGGGCCTGCTTCAAACCATACAAAGCTCTCTTGAGCTTACATACATGATCTGGATACCTTTTATCTCTGAATCCTTCTGGTTTCTCCATGAAAACATCATCTAATATATAACCATTAAGAAAAGCATTTTTCACATCTAATTGACATAGTTTCCAACCTTTATATGTAGCAATGGCTATGAGTGCCCTGATGGTTGTTATCTTTGCCACAGGACTATAGGTCTTATCATAATCTATACCATATGTCTAAGCAAACCCTTTCACAACAAGTCTAGCTTTATACCTAGACACACTTCCATCTGCATACCTCTTTGTCTTGTAGACCCATTTGCATCCAATAATCTTCTGATTATTTGGTTTAGGAACCAAATCCCAAGTCTCATTTTCCATCAATGCATCATACTCTTCGTGCATAGCTTTCTCCCAATGTTCCTTACCTTTTGCCTCGTCATATGTAGAAGGATCTTCATCTGCTTTCACCATATAAGCATAATCATTAGTAGCTAAAAAAGAAGTGTCATAGCTATACCTTGTAGGTTTCCATTTATGTCTTGATGACCTTCTGAGTTCTCCACTTCTTGAAGTTTCTGCTTCATCACATTCTGGATCAAACCTTGGTACTTCTTCAACTTCAACCTATCATTATTCTCTTCTTCATCAAATATCTAAACCTTTGATTTACCTTTCTTCTGATTCACAATTTCTTTATCACTTGCATGAATATTGATTGTACCTTCATACCAAGTACCTTGCTCATCAAATGTGACATCCTTTGATACAAGAAATTTTTTTGTGGATGGACTCCACAACCTATAACCCATCTGCTTGTCATCATATCCAATAAACACATACTTTTCAACTTTAGGTTCCAATTTATGCCTCAATTGAGATGGCACATATGCATAAGCCAAACATCCAAATACTTTGCAATGATCTAAGGTAGATCTCTTACCCCACCATGCCTCATATGGTGTCATACCCTGCAAAGCTTTACATGGTAACCTATTGACCAAATATGTAGCTGTATTTACAGTCTCAACCCACAAATAATCTGGGCAATTTTTCTCCTTCATCATGGATATTGCAAACTCAACAAGAGTTCTATTCCTCCTCTCTGCTACACCATTTTGTTGAGGAGAGTACCTGCAAGTAACTTCCCTTTTTATACCTGCATTCCATAAGTAATCATTGAACTCATTAGAGAAATACTCCCCCCCCCATCTGATCTTAGACTCTTCAACTTTTGACCTGTGATTCTTTCTGCCTACACATGATAATGTTTAAATGTATTGAATATCTCTGACTTATCTTTGATCACATAGATAGTGATCCACCTCGTAGCATCATCAACATAAATCACATAATATCTTGAACCATTGATAGTGAAATCCTTTGATGGTCCCCACACATCTGTGTGTACCAACTCAAGGTTCTCTGAATACATGAAACCATGCTTCGAATAAGATTGCTTATGAGCCCTACCTAATTGACATGCCTCACATTTGTATGTCATATGTTGACCTGCAACATTAGGCAATCCAAGCACTGAACCATTGTTAACCATATATTTAATACCTCTTTCATTGAAATGTCCAAGCCTTTTGTGCCAAAGATCTAACTCAAAGATCTTATGCCCTCGATAAGTAAACAAAGGCATGACCAACATTACCTTGAATCTTCAATGTGAAAAGTCTTCCTTCTTTCATCCCTGAAACAATTTTTTTATACCCATTTCTAGGATCTTCCACAAAAATTCCATCATTAGTGAACCTTACTTTATACCCTTTTTCAACAATTGTAGGAACATATAAGACCTTACTCAGAAGAGTACTTCCATCCTTAGCCTTCAGTGATCCAATTGACTTCACATTATGCTTTGTGTTATCACCTATTTGAACTACATGATTAGTTACCTTATTCTCCAAATCAGTCATCAAGGCTATGTTACCACTCAGGTGATTGCTACACCCTAAGTCCATATAGAAGACTCTTTGGTCTTCACTTTGCCTTTCACAAGTTGCATTCATAATCAAGGTTGAATCTTCCTTTTGATCTGAAGCATAATTGTAGTATGTATTGTTGTAGGATTGGATTTGGAATCCTCTACCTACATTTCTTCCAAAGTATCCTTTACTACCTGTACCTCTGAAGTTATGTCTTTGATTTCTTCCATCTCTTCCTCTTGAATTAAAGTTCTGATTATATCCACCATTATTCTGATTATTATGCCAACAATCATGAGCTAAGTGATTTGTCTTACCACAAATCAAGCAAGCTTTGGCTCCATCTTTATTGCTTCTACCTCTTCCTCTACCTTTACCATCTCCTCTTCCTCTTAGGAAGTTAGCTTGGCTAGTTGTACCTTCATCTTCATTTGCTTGTTGCTTGCCTTTGTTATTCTTCTTCTTATCCTCTTATCACCTTCACCTTTGACATCCTGCTCAAAGGTTAGCATGTGTCCTAGCAATTGATTTAAATCAGGAGTAAAATGATCTAGTGACAATTTAGTAGACAAAATGAATGGCTTCCACCATTTTATCCTCCTTAATATCTTCATCAACTGCTCCTAATGCATCTGCAATGTCCTTCATCCTTATTACATAATCAAAAATGGATTGAGAAGCCTTCTTCTTAAACGTGGTAAACTCTGCCCATAAAGATGCCTTACTTGACTTTGTAATATTTTGGAAATGCTCCTCCAAAGCACTCCATATATCACTTGCACTTTCAAGACCTCTAATGTGAGGTAGCAAGTAGTCATTGACTCCCATGTAGATAATGCTCCTTGCTTGAGCATCTCTCTTCATCCAATTCTTCAAATCTAATAGTTCATCTCTAGGTGGAACACTATGATTTCTGAATTGTGGCTTTTTTTCTTCTCCTGTAATGTAACCTATCAAGTCTTTGCTCATGAGATGAGCTTCCATCCTCATTGACCATGCTGGATTGTTTTTTCTATCCAATTTCTCTATCTGAAGAGAATCTCTCATCCTTTCTTCATCTGTGTATTAAATTCTTCAACCTTTATGAGGAATAAGTGTACCTTTACTTTGAATGAAGTTCCCTTTGATCTTCTTGATTGCTCCAGGCCTCCTTCTCAAGCTTTCCTTTCAAGCTTTCACCTTTTGAACCTTCAAGTGTTGATTTCTTTATGACTGCAGCAGTTGGGGTCCTCCTTTATTCAATTTTGATGATTCCTGCTCTGATACCACTGATGGAGAGTGTTAATCTCCAAAAGAACAATCTATCCTTAATGTTAGACCACCTCTATATCAAGAATAGCTCAAAACCTTTACCAATTTTGAGGATCAATACTCAATTATCAAAATCTTGAACAAACTGTGAAATGAGTTGATACTCAGAAAGTCTGTTGCACATAATTCACTCATTGACTGATGAGATGTGTAAAGTTTTTTGTGAAAACTTGCACACGGTGTCGCCTATACTTTCTACACCTTCTTCAAGTTAAATCATCTCAAAAGATTAAATATATCTTGAGAAATGAATGAAATAGTTCACCTATGTCTGAAACTGTTCTTTTGTAAAGTCGATTCTAACACCTGCAACTTCTAACACATGGTTCTCCCAAAATAGAACCCGTTCAAGAAAATGCTTTTAGCCATAGATGGCTTACCTTCCAACGTAGATTTTGACTCCTGATTTGTGCAAAAATTTACACTGTGCACTGAGAACTGATCAATTCTTTGACCATTGAGATTGCGCTTGTTTCAGAAGACACTCAACACTTCCTCACATACAAATGTTCCTACATATAATTCTCTCAGCCTTTTTATAATTAGGCTCTCAAACTTTAACCATAGAATAATTAACTATGGAATTAAACACCTAAAAAAGGATGCTTGAAATTTTCAAACATAGAAGGAGAACACACACAAATATCGGGTGCAACTTTTCTTCTATTCAGAAAACTTTTAGATCTAGATAAGAGAGAGATCTTCTTCACTTCAAAGATGTCTAGTGACTTCTAATTCTTCTCTTCACATACTCTCTCATATTTGCCCCGATGTTTTACTTGTATATATAGGCATATATGTACAAGCTTATGACCATACAAAAGGTATATGTGAGCTAACTAGAAACTAATGTACATATGTATACAAGTCTTCATATCCTGAACATGTACTTTCTTCATGCTTCATAAATTGATATTTTCTTCAATCCTTGACTTCAATCCTTCATCAAAACTTCAATTGGTGATTGACTTGCACCAACAATAGTTTCTTTCTAAAATGTTTCTATTTATTAAGTGCTATTGTATAGGTGTACATAGTTACAAAGCCAAGGACAATCTGCTTTGAAGTAGATTTAATACTTACGTTTGAATGATATTTTATTTCCATTTTATTATAATAAAACGTAGTAAGTTCGTTCTTTTGAATTTTCGTGACATCGAAAATGCAACATTTCAAAAAGGATTTTGTCCACTTAAGATGGAGATCTAACAGATGTCGCTTTGCAAAAGTTTCGTAACAACCATAATATAAGAGATACTCATGTTATTTAATTATCTATCTCATTACCTAATTAAATATGTGTTAGTGTATTTATTCATTTTGAAATCTATTGTTGTATTTGTCTATCTATCAAAATATTGATATATCTATCTATGTGTTCTATCTAACTATCTATCCAAATGTTGATCTATCTATCTATGTGAAACATAATATAGACACAAGTGATGACATCACTGATCTTAATATTAATAAACCATCATATATATCATTCATATTTTTCTATATCTTCATGAAAGTAATGATGCAAATTCAAAGAAATCATGAAACAATAGATTGAATCACTTTACAATCTAACATCAATGTTCAATATATCCATTTAACATATAAGATACATACATTCTTTATACTATTGTGAGATAGGGAGATGCCATTTAATATTTAGAATGATTGAGAAACCTAGTTTATAACAAACATACATGTAAGAAAAAATTCTATTAACTAGAACAGACACATCTACTAATGTTGAAAATCAGATCCTCTATGACATCTAAACGATCACAATAACATTCTACATCATATATATGCAAGAGACACTCTTATGATTTATAAACTACGTATGATTTACCTACATGCCAAAAAAAGTAAGATCTATAAATTTTATTCTTAATAATCTATGCTCACATGGAAGTACAAATGATTCATGGACATTCTTAACAATCAATAGACAACGAGTGAATCCATTACATGAAAATTAGATCAATAATAATGAGATTGTCAATATAACATAGTAATATAACAGAGATAATGAGATTGTTAATATAACATAGTAAGTAGTCTAAAGTAAGAAATAAATGGTGATTAAAGCAATCACAATAACTTACGAATTTACTATAAAACAATTAAGAAAGCACGAAACAATTTGATAAAACATAACATGCCTATTTGTAAATAACTATGTCAGGGAGAGGTTCTTTGTTGGGGAGATCAGCTTGGCATATGTGCCCACGTAGAGGAACATTGCAGACCTTTTCAGGAAGGCTCTGCCTAGGGAGAAGTTTGAAGCTTTTCGCAAAGCTTTGGGCTTACTTCCTTTTGTGGAGTGATTTCCACATAGCTTGGCACTTCCTTATACATGAGTGCCACCTCCTTGTTCACCGCATCACTCCTAGGGGGGGATTTGTTGATATATTTAGGTAGTGTTGTGTGTGAACACACTAGGACCGCCGGGGCACTTTTTTCCCTCTTTAGGAGGTTTTTTCCCTCGGCTTGTATATATGCCTATTGACCTAATGGGCTACTTATCTTTGTACATTCTCTAGTAATACATTCAGTATTGTGTGTTTGTGCTCCAAGCTTCTTCTTCTTCCTTGTGCTGTTCGCGTGCTTCCAAAGACGTCTGTCTCCAACAATGAAGACCTGTACATACAATCAGTCTTTATTGAACTCCTGAAGGGGATTTACCGATCCTCAATAAAATAAGTATGATTGTTAACAAGTGGCTGCTCTGTTGAATGCAAAGTAGATTGGAGCCGTTCTACTTTCTGAAAAAATATGAATAAAAATAAAATGACAAGTTCATATTCAGCAATAATTTTCAAATGGTTTCTAATACTGCCAACAGATTGTACCTTTTGTTCACTCTGTGCTTTACGAAGAATATAACCTACATCCTGAGTCTTCATTAGCATCAGTTCCTCATGTGTATACTGTTTTGCAATGGTCTTGCAAAGCCAATACTGTTAAATGAGAAATTAAAAATATCCATCTATTTTATATCTTAAGAAATTCCAATATTGAATACAACTTCCCTATGATGACTACTATTCTAAATAGCATCGCATGCAGACTTACTCTGGCCTGTGAACCCCATCAACAGTTCTTGTATTTAACATCTTGTAGTAAAACGCGTCTGGATTTCGGTTCGCAGCCTTCTCCTTGAGTTTCTGAAAAGGAAGAGCATTTATAAAAATGATAAATCTATCAATCTTGAGTTCCAACCATAGTTCAAAAGATTATCCTCCATCCTGATGAAGTGCATTGCTGAAAAACTCGTTATTGCAAGCGCTTCACGATGTGCAATGCAATGTATAGCAATCAGACTTGGACAATCCTTTTTCAAAAATGATATCATGCCTATCTCACTACCAATCATTATAGACGCTCCATCTGTTGCAATTCCGATTAATTTTTGCAAATCAAAACCTTTGTCAATTAAAAACGCCTTACCGCATCATAGATTGTTTTTCCTCTTCCATCATTGATACAAGTGATGCCCATAAATTCTGAAACCCTTTTGCCTCTACCACCATGTGTCAAATAGACACAATAAATAATAAGATGAAGCTCTAGTGATCTATCTGTACTTTCATCAATCATGATGGAAAAAAATGGACTATCACACGCACTTTTTACTTGCATTTCAGTAAGATATGTAGATATTGCATTCAAATATTCAACAGCTATATACCTACTTCTTTGAGAAGAGTACTCTAAACTCTTAGGCATATTAGCCATTTTCATTATGAGTGCAAAGACGCACATATCTTCATATGAAGAAATCGAGAGATCTTTTTATGCAATGAAATACATTATCTTCATCGTTGTAATTATTCTCTCCATATTAGCATCTGCAATAAGGGTCACATGCTCTGGAATTGATTTTGCCTTCTTTTCCATTTCACAAGTCCATTTTGCGACAGCTATCTTATGCGATGAAGATGCAACATGAGTTACCAATGAATCATGTTGAATATTGACGCATCCACTTCCTGTTCCAAATGGACCTCGCAAAGCATACCTCTCACAATACTCACATTTCATTATACTATTACCTTCAACCAATATGTGGCGTAGCCATGGAAACTTCTCTTTCCAAACTTCTCGAAACTTACACTTTGAAGAGCTTCCTTGAGATGCACTTTCACTCTCTCTATTAGAATCATTAACAGGCATAGGCTCTTCCCCTAGAATATCCAAATCCTCATTCAAATCTCAATCAACTCCTCTTGAAGGAGCACTCCATCCAAACATAGAGGCTATAGTCTTTTGCGCCTTTTTCTTTGAGGGTGCCATGAAAAATATTCCAATATACCTATACAAATTCAAAAACATGTACATATAAGTAAAAATAATATATTTACATTACTTACTCATTATATCTACATAAATCCATAAAGTGATACATATATCATGTTTGCATGCATGATGCATACATTAATTCATTTGCATGGCTACACACATACATGCATACATACTAGATATATACTCCATTGGAACTTATCCTACGTATGATTAGAGGAATCAAAATCTATGAGATAAGTTTGACGAAAATTTGAGAATTGTCAACAATCCCTAGAGGAGAGCAATATAACTACAAAGAGCCAAAGTTAGACTATTTTTCCTCTTATGATGCTTAATACTATGGTCGTGATCCTAATTAGGACCAAGGACAAGAGGGAAATTACTCTAATGTGTGGTATACCGATATTGGACCTCTAATGACGCAAAATAGAGCAACACCTACAAGTGGTCATTGTTATCAATTTAAGGGAAATTACTTTATTCGTGATTGTACTTATCCTTTGAAATATTATCCTTTTATTACAATTGAGAGCCGATTTTATCCATCTTTCAAGAAAGAGCATCTCTTCAAGGATTTTCCTAAAAAATCTCAACAAAGGAATAACAACTTAGATTAATGGCACACAAATAGTATAAAGTGCATACATAGTATGAATAAATATACTCTCTCAAAATGAGCAGCACATATAAATGTTCTTCATATATATACTTATACATGTTACTTGTTACTTGTTAGTTCACTCATAGTCACCTGTCTCATCCTCAGCTATTTGAAGATGATTAGGGATTGCATGTGTAGAGAAGTAAAAATAGCAACTTGTGAATATCAGCTATAAAAAGGCTTCAAGAGAAGTTGCAAACATGCTTCTCTTTTCATTCAAACATGTGAAGATAAGTTTAAATAGCAGCTTGCGTATATCACATATCTTAATGAGATGATCTAAAATAGGACTCTCATCAACATGGCACTTTGGATCACTTCAAATTTTCAATCACACAAAACATTACACAAATATATACCATAATGAATCCAGGCAAACCCCAAATTCACCCTCAAATGGAAGTGCAACTTTAAGCTCATGATAGTCAAACGCAAGACTATATAACATATCGGCTCCATTATGCATAGTATCGACTCTACTATGACATTCCCACTAACGTCATAAGAGCCCAATAGTGGGTATATAACTCTGAACGAATATATGCTCACACACCCATCCCACAACACACACATACCACGAACATGAACTCACCAAAAGCTCTACAAACTGAGTTTCCATTAGTTCGGACCGTGATAGGCAAACTCAACCATAATGAAGCCTAGCACAAAATGCAAACAGAAGATAGGAAAAATTACAAAAAATGCATAGCTGATAGGGTATACACACCTATCGACTGGTCATAACTTGAATGAAGAATCCACAAGTGGAAACTCCATGTCTACTAATACAAAAATCGTATATACCAGAATGCATCCAGGAAAACCCCAAATTCACCCTCAAATGAAAGTGCAACCATAAGCTTATGGTAGTCAACCATAAGTTGAAGTTGGTTTCCTTGGTTCTCCTATTTGCATGGATCAACTTCGCACATAGATTGTAAGCTAAGGCAACATGTCTCAAGAAGCATAAATATTTTACGGTTTTGTTTCTGTAATATATTATAATGTGCGAAGGGCCCTTCCTCTTTACTAATACAATAATCAGTACATAAACAGAAATGCAATGGATTTCAAACTCAAAAGGGCTTATCGTATGTCATTTCTTCATTATTATAATAAATCCAAGGGTTAAAGTTCAAGCTTAGCAGTTGCCAAACAACGTGCAAAATCATTTGCATAAAGAAAATCGAATGTGAATACATCTATGAAATAAAATCCTCCTGGAAGCCAATTATAACATATTTAAATAGAAATGTTGTAGAAAGCAAAAATAACCGCTGATTGTAAGAAAAACTGAGACCAGAGACAATAATTTTGGTGACTCTGTAAAGGTAGAACAGAAAGTTCAAGCTCAGCAGTTGCCAAACAACGTGCAAAATCATGTGCATACAGAAAGTAGAATGTGACTACATCTATGAAATAAAATCCTCGTGGAAGTCAATTACAACATATTGAAAGAGAAATGTTACAGAAAGCATCTATGAAACGTGGAAGTCAATTACAACATATTGAAAGAGAAATGTTACAAAAAGCATCTATGAAATAAAATCCTCGTGGAAGTCAATTACAACATATTGAAAGAGAAATGTTACAGAAAGCAGATATAACCACATACTGTAAGAAAAATTGAGGTCAGAGACAATAACTTTAGTGATATTGTAAAGGTAGAACAGATTCTTCCTACCCAGCCGCTTAGGTGTGCACTAATGGAACTACACAACTTTAAGGATTAACGAACATGCTAAAAATATGCAGCAGAGAAACCACTGGCAGTCATGCTTCTCTTTTTTGTTCAAACATCTCTGTTTTGTTCAACGTTTGTTTTGGACACAATCCACTCTCCGAGACTATATTCACACTAAGATTTCAACAATAAGAGTCAATAAAATTATAAAAGTAACATACCTTATCTAATCTTTGGAGATAATCTCTTGAAGACTTGACGAGAGTGTATTGTAAACACGTAACAAAGTGTAGCTTCTGAGCCACAATGCTTGAGAGTTGTCAGATCATATGGCATTCCTGCAATAGTGCCATCAAAAAAGTGTTACCATACCTATCACTGATGAGTACTGAGTATGCACATGAATTCTAGCATTCATATAACATACAACAACATCAAAAAATATTCAAAATAATATAATCCAGGGTACTGACGACATGATACAATTGGGCATCGGACAAAGAAATAAGCTATTTTGAGTATAAAGGTTGAAACTTGACATGGAAGCACACGCCATCACTTGCAGTTGCCAAAGGCAGGAAGCAACAAGGCATCCATGTTACTTTGCATAGAAAATTATAATGCATCCAACATATTTCTTTGTACATATTATCATGCCTATCATCAATGAGTACTGCGCAATGAGCATGCGCATGAATTTAGAAAATCATATAGCGTACAACAACATTGAAAAAAATATTCAGGAATTAGAGTAATCTAATACAGGGTACTAACCAGATAAAACAATTGTGCATCGCTAAAGGTGAAGTCCATTGATCAGTTGTGACTCCGAGGGACCATCATTCACTCGCGACTCGGAGGGACCATCATTCTTCTATGTATGCTTCAAATATGGATAATGGACTTACACAAGACCCATGGGGGTGCACACAGTAGGGACTGATGAATCAAATAAATAAATCAATTGTACAAATAGCTTCATTAAAATATTCACCATCATCAAGAACTAAAAACTTAGTGAAGAGAGATTATTGAGTAGAAATCCTGAGATCATTGCCAAACACGCACGCACACATTATTTTGCAGAAGTAAAGAACAATGACTAATCACATACTGAAAAAGAACATTGTTCTTTACTTTGAACACATTAGGTAAAGTTCTTACTGGAGAGTTTTCTATGTTAACCTTCACTAAAAGGTGTCATAAATGGTATAGAGTCCACTCAGGTATGATCAAGGTCAACGTTAAGTCAAACTAGTCAAAGTCAATCAGATAAGTTAGTCAAAACCTTGAAATACTTCAGCTTTTTCATGTAGAAACCTCTTTGTCAGGACTCTTTCCAAGTCACTCCAGCTTTCTAAAGTATAAATGAAATCGCCTATGCTTTTCAGGACAAAATTTCTAGAGGCTCCAAGAGTGTATATCTCAGACTTGAAGGTCTTTCTTCAAATTTTGAAGCCTACTGTATTTTATGTGGCCACTGACCACTTTTTTGTAACCACTCTTACATCACTTTATTGTACTTTCAGAGGTCTACATGATCCATCATGTCTATATATTGTATTTTAGGTGGCATCTGTGCACTTGTTTGTGATGAGTCATACGTCAGCTTATTGTACTTTCTAGAAATCTACATCATTTATTGTGGTCTGTTGTATATCTTAGCCATCCTTCATAACAACATCATCTTATATATTGAAGCCAGCAAAAAGATCTGGCATAGGTGAAAGTTTATAATTCAGAGGTGTAGTCTGCGACATTATATCATTGCATTAGGAAAATCAATGTCTATCAGTTTGCGGGTACTTATACATTGATATACTTTAGGTAGTTGGTATGAAAGGTTATGAAGTAAACATCAAATTAACAAACAGCTACATCTTTTTTCTTCCACTTTTTGGGTCAGGTTCAAGACCCTCAGCAGAGGCCCCCAAACCACAAAGAAATTTGTATCTACAACAAGTTATAAAGTAATCATCAAAATGATAAACTGCTACATCTATTCTTCTGCCATGAGATCAGTAACTCATTGTATATCAGCATATTTTTAACGCCAAATTCTAATAAGACTTTTATGTATTCAGATCAAATATACACTTTCTGTTCATGTGTTTGGCACGATCTTGACCAAATTCTTGAGCAGATACTTTGTATGATTTACTTTTCATAGCCCCTAAGATTTTGGGTGAACAAAATCAAACTCGTGCAGGAAAAAACATGAGAGACGCATCAAAAGATGTGGCTACCTCAGATCACTATTAATCTTTGTTTCCTTTTCCTCCTGCAATGAAATATAGGAGGGGTGATCACAATTATGGCTAATTGAAGAATGATATTTATGATTCTAAAGTGATTGATATTTATAAGTTCAAAGAATTAGATTTCTACGTATGGCGAGCCAAGCTTTAGTAATTATTCTTGAAGCAAAACTTATCAAAGCTAACAAAGTTAATATCGAAAGGATTGATTAAAGTGAAGGTCCATCAATGACGAGAGGTAAACATGTTCAACTTGGAACTCCAAGAGGCACATAAAGAGAGAAACCATGAAACATGTAGAATGAAAGAGCTTTTGAACTTGGCTTAAGCTATGAGTACATATATCATACTTGAAAAACTTGGATCAAAATAGACAATTTCTTTGATACTAAATCTAAGCAATCTGAGCTTCCTTTGACGATTCAATTTTATCAACTTCCATGGAGAGGACGCAATCAATCTCAAAACACGTCAATATTTTTCAAGAGTTGTGTACCTCAATTAGCTTCAATTGTGCAACACCACCAAACAATACTACTATGGAAGTTCACTTGAAGAGTTTACTACTACCTAATGATGTACAAATTACTATTCTCCAAAAGCTTTCAGATCGAACACTAGAAGTAAATAAGAGAGGAAATTACTACAAACACCATGGTAAAACAAACCACAATGACTAGAAGTAAATAAGAGAGGAAATTACTTCAAACACCATGGTAAAACAAACCACAATGACGATGATTTTTTCAATCTTCAATCACATCATGATGAAGTAAAATTTGAATCTTTAACCATTGCCTATGTGATGATATGTCAATACTTTGGTCTTGACTCCTGCTGTTAATCTGACAATGCTCTCTTTGAAAAGAAGAGACTCTTTCACAAGCTCTTCACCTAAAGCTTCAAAAATCATGTAAGTTGACCTCTTTTCGCGGAAAATTTGTTTCCGCAAAAGAGCTTAGATTACATGATTCTAGAAGCTTTAGGTGAAGAGCTTGTGAAAGAGTCTCTTCTTTTCAAAGAGAGCATTGTTAGATTCGCAGCAGGAGTCAACACCAAAGTATTGACATATCATCACATAGGTAATGGTTAAAGATTCAAATTATACTTCATCATGATGTGATTGAAGATTGAAAAAAATCATTATAATCGTGGTTTGTTTTACCATAGTGTTTGTAGTAATTTCCTCTCTTATTTACTTCTAGTGTTCGATTTGAAAGCTTTTGGAGAATAGTAATTTGTACATCATTAGGTGGTAGTAAACTCTTCAAGTGAACTTCCATAGTAGTATTGTTTGGTGGTGTTGCACAATTGAAGCTAATTGAGGTACACAACTCTTGAAAAATATTGACGTGTTTTGAGATTGATTGCGTCCTCTCCATGGAAGTTGATAAAATTGAATCGTCAAAGGAAGCTGAGACTGCTTAGATTTAGTATCAAAGAAATTGTATATTTTGATCTAAGTTTTTCAAGTATGATATATGTACTCATCGCTTAAGCCAAGTTCAAAAGCTCTTTCATTCTACATGTTTCATGGTTTCTCTCTTTATGTGCCTCTTGGAGTTCCAAGTCGAACATGTTTACCTCTCGTCGTTGATGGACCTTCACTTCAATCAATCCTTTCGATATTAACTTTGTTAGTTTTGATAAGTTTTGCTTCAGGAGTAAATACTAAAGCTTGGCTCGCCATATGTAGAAATCTAATTCTTTTAACTTATAAATATCAATCACTTTAGAATCGTAAATATCATTCTTCAATTAGCCATAACTGTGATTACCCCTCCTATATTTCATTGCAAGAGGAAAAGGAAACAAAGATTAATATTGATCTGAGGTATCCACATATTTTGATGTCTCTCTCACGTTTTTTCCTTCACGAGTTTGATATTGTTCACCCAAAATCTTAGGGGCTATGAAAAGTAAATCATACAAAGTATCTGCTCAAGAATTTGGTCAAGATCCTGCCAAACACATGAACAGAAAGTATATATTTGATCTGCTCAAGAATTTGGTCAAGATCCTACCAAACACATGAACAGAAAGTATATATTTGATCTGAATACATAAAAGTCTTATTAGAATTTGGCATTAAAAATATGTTGATATACAGTGAGTTTACTGATCTCCTGGCAGAAGAATAGATGTAGCAGTTTATCAATTTCATGATTACTTTATAACCTATTGTAGATACAAATTGCTTTGTGGGTTGGGGGCCTCTGCTGAGGGTATTGAACCTGATCCCAAAAAGTGGAAGAAAAAAGATGTAGCAGTTTGTTAATTTGATGTTTACTTCATAACCTTTCATAGATACCAACTACCTAAAGTATATCAATGTATAAGTACCCGCAAACTGATAGACATTGATTTTCCTTATTCAATGATATAATGCCATAGAATACACCTCTGAATTATAAACTTTCACATATACCAGATTTTCTTGCTGGCTTCAATATATAAGATGATGTTGTTATGAAGGATGGCTAAGATATACAGCAGACCACAATAAATGATGTAGATTTCTAGAAAGTACAATAAGCTTACGTATGACTCATCACAAACAAGTGCACAAATGCCACATAAAATACAATATATAGACATGATGGATCATGTAGACCTCTGAAAGTACAATAAACTGATGTAGGAGTGGTTACAAACAAGTGGTCAGTAGCCACATAAAATACAGTAAGCTTCAAAATTTCAAGAAAGACCTTCAAGTCTGAGATATACACCCTTGGAGCCTCTAGAAATTTTGTCATGAAAGGCATAGGCGATTTCATTTATACTCTAGAAAGCTGGAGTGACTTGGAAAGAGTCGTAACAAAGAGGTTTCTACATGAAAAAGCTGAAGTATTTCAAGGTTTTGACTAGCTTATCTGATTGACTTTGACTACTTTGACTTAACCTTGACCTTGTTCATACTTGAGTGGACTCTATACCATTTATGACAGCTTTTAGTGAAGATTAACATAGAAAACTCTCCAGTAGGAACTTTAACTAATGTGTTGAGAGTAAAGAACAATGTTCTTTTTCAGTATGTGATTAATTATTGTTCTTTACTTCTGCAAAATAATGTGTGCGTGCGTGTTTGGCAATGATCTCAGGATTTCTACTCAATAATCTCTCTTCACTAAGTATTTAGTTCTTGATGATGGTGAATATTTTAATGAAGCTATTTGTACAATTAATTTATTTATTTGATTCATCAGTCCCTGCTGCTTGAAATTGATAATGGCAAATATCATTAAAATACTCATGAATTTTCTTTTAACATGTTTGCTGATAAAAGATGTCGTCGTTAAAGAATGTAATTAGAAGACGGGCCCATAAAGAGCGTTCTCAACCGTGAGTGAATTTCAGTGTTTTTGCGAGATATTTGATTTGGTTTATGTGAAAGTCTTGTTTAATGCATACACATGCTTCCTTTGTTTCTTTTTTTTTGTGAGCTCAGGAGTTAGAGACAGAAGTATGGATTACTTGAAAAACACAAGGATTATGTCTTGCGTGCACAAGATTTTCATCGAAAGGAGGATGCAATCAAGGTATCCATTAAATTACAGTTGCTTCTATTTATAGAAAGCTCTTTGTGGTTTTGTGCACCAAAGTATCATATATCATAATAGGGGTATTTTATTAGTTTATTGAATAGAGTACAACCGAGTTGCTAGAAGATGAGTATGTACAGTTGATTAGTTTTTTCATAGTTTTAGCGTACCATAACAATTTTTTCAGCAATGCTTATTTTATTGAGGATCGGTAAATCCCCTTCAGGAGTTCAATAAAGACTGATTGAATTCTCGACGAGGTTGAATAAAGACTGATTGTATGTATAGGTCTTCATGAAAACCCCAAATTATGAATGTGAAATCAGTTTCTGTTTCATGATATATGTAGCAAAGAAATGTTGGCCTTTAATATGTTATGAAATATTAAGACCTTGCTCAAGAATTTGTAGAAGTTTTCAAGGTCTTGAAGATGCTTTAATGTGTCAGCATAAAAACTCAGGGCATCTATATTAATTTAGATGTTTTGAGTCCTCATCGTTGTGGTGCACTGTAGTGTGGTTTTCATATGCACGGAATGTTTACACCCAAAATTGTTTGAGGCTTGTCATGGTTCTGTTTGTTCTTAGTTCCACAGGCAAAAGAAATAGCGGATGTTAGCTATCCAAACATACTTGTTTCTCTGTGCAAACATACTTGTTTGGACAGAGAAAGAAGTTAATGTCACACTTGTTGTCTCTGCTCAACTTTATCTAATTTTTGGCTTTTGCATTGTTTTGCTCAATGAAAAAACATTTCCCCTAGGTTTTACGTTTGGAGTTCAATGAATGTTTCATCTTTTTCAATGTTGTTAGTTGTGAAATGGAATAGCTTTTCCTTTGGAAATGAGGATGATGTTCTTTTCTACACGTCAAGCTTTTTGGCAAAGATTACATGCTCACTCCAAGAATTGTCATCTAAGCAACCGTGTCCTTCTTTACATACTTAAGACTCCATCTTTTTACCCCCTCCATAGGGTGTGGCTTATCAAGAGTGGTATTTTACTGCAAACTCGAGAAAAAGCTCGGGAATCGCCTTCGAGCTTATATAACAGCTCTCTCTCTCTCTCGATCTCTCTCTCGATCTCTCTCTCTCTCTATGGATAAAGACAAAAAGCATCGTTTATCTCCCCTTGCTGTCTGAGAGACAGCAAAAGCTCACATAAGGTTTGAATCAATCCACTGTCCACTATAAACGAAGCACCCGCATAGTTTCTTTTATCGTCTTTTCTGGTTCAGCTTACGACAGTTAAGCAGGTTTCACTCATATCCAATGGTGATTTTTGACAGTCATACATGCCCATCATGAAAAAATTCTAATACGGTTCATAATTAATACTACCCTTCATTTGAAGGCATAATGAAATTTTTGACCTTCAAAATACAATGATCTTTAATCATCACCCTTCAACATTCATTGTGATTTGCACATAAAAAAAACTTCATACATACAAGACAAAAAGCCAAGATTACCAAAGAGGTTGGCTGGAAGTGTTAAAAGCAAGAAACTCTCATAGTAAAGGTGAACTAAGCTAAGCGATATGTGACTGAACTAGGAGAAAAAGCTTAATATAAGTAAATGTATTGACATAAATTCTGAAATAGAAATATATCAGAAAGTATATGGCTGAGATTACTATGCCATGAGATGAGGAAATTGTTATTGAACACTAGAAAACTTATTGAGCTGAGATATGCTCTTAGGTAATCCTAGAATATGCCTAGGCTCTAGCGTATAGCTGAAGCCTGAACTCATTCATCTTCACATGCACACACCCTTATACACATGTGACATGCATACACTTTCCTACACACCTCTACACACACAGACACACATGCATATAGCTTTCCGCACACACAAATACACACACAGACACACAAAGACACACATGCGTATAGCTTTCAGCACACACAATACACACTGATGCACAGACATAACTACACATATACACATACTTGCACACATGTGTGCACCTGTACTTACAAATAAAACAGCAGTACAAAGATGCATACACATAGATAAACACTAACATAGATTTAGATGCACGCATAAGAACACAAATAGATGCACATCCATAGTTACACATAAATGCATGCATACTTGCACATATACTTGCACACACACTTGCAAAACATAGCAGCATACACATAGGAACACACATATATGCCAACACACACTTGCAAAACAAAGCAACACACACGTAGGAACACACATATATGCCAACATGCACTTGCAAAACATGGCAACATGCACATAAGAACACATATATATGCGAACATGCACTTGCAAGACTTAACATCACACATATAGGAACACGCATATACTACTGTAGAAGCTCAGCTAATTATCATATCCAATTTTTCTACCTTGTCTGTTCCTAATAGCCAAATCAACTTTGAGTAATTTAAAACCGTCAGACTCTAGTATAACAAAATCTGTTTTAAGTCAACACTACAGAAAAAGAGGTCGAATGCTCATTGTTAACACAGAAGATATGTGAAGGACAGCTTTAATGGACTGCTTAAAAAGAAAATTGATTAATACAATCTGATGTGAACAAAACTAGCAGCAGCAGCAAGATTTCAAAATCTGCAATCCAATCGCCAAGAACTAACAGCTAACCAACCATACTCCTTTATCAAATAAAAAAAGCAACAAAACCATCCAGAGTCTATGTAGAATATGGTTTGTGACCTCCTAGAATAACAACAATTATATACCAGCTGAATATAAGGAGAAACTTGGCAGCAACAAGATATATGAGTGTATATGAAGAGTCCAACAGCCAATAGCTAATCTGAATAATCCTTTATCAAGTAACAAAAGCAACAAAATCATCCTGAATCTATGTAGAAGATGGTTTGTGACCTGTTACAATAACAACAATTATATACCAACTGAATATAAGGAAAATATTGGCAGCAGTAAGATAGATGACTGTATATGAAGAGTCTAGTAGCCAACAGCTAATCTTAATAATCCTTTATCAAGCTGAACATAAGGAGAACCTTGCAGCAACAAGATACATGAGTGTATATCAAGATGTAGCTACACACGGATATACCAACATGTAGCTACACATGGACACGAAGTGGTTCACATGAAAATTGCAATGCACATCGGCATTGCAATACACAAAGATACACACACAAAGCATATGAATGCACCTACGCCAACATATGAAATAAGTAAAACCAACATATGCAACTACGTGGTCATTAAGAAAATCTGGACAACAGCAAGCCAAGGTATTCACAGTCAACCTATTGTAGAAACTCTCATTAGATGATCCAAGGTATTCACAATCAACCTTGATCTTCGATCACTCTTTATCAAGTTTTGTTTAGAAAAACCTCTCTCACAAGCAACTGTGCTTGCTGGAATAACGAGAATTGCCTGCCATAGCTTGGAGATGAAAAATATCTCCAAGCTTCTTTCATAGTACCTTCACAATTCATAAACAAATTGTCCACAAACGAGTACAATTCTTGTTCACATCCTTTTTTGTCAATAGTGTATAAGGCATGTTCGGAAAGCTCTTGAAAGTCCAAAAGATGTTGAAGTAGTCTTTCCAACCATACCTTTACATTTTGTTCACGAATCATAACATCCTTTGCATAATGAACAGGGCTAAACAATTTTGATGCATTTAGTAAAGATAAATCCACAAAACGTGAATTTAATCCATCCACAATAGCTTGTACATAGTTTTCCCCATCATAATACGTCTTTGTAACAATCCATCCATGTGAATACGCATTTCAGTTGTGATGGTTGGATCATGAGCATTCATACATATAGTACCATCATAAATGAGTTCATGTTGATAAAGACAACCATCTGAATCTTTCAATTCAAGATAACCATATCTATAACAATTCAAAAATTCTGTGAGATAAAATGAACCATTTCCAAAATTCTCACAATTTATGTAAGTCCTATAAAGTTGTCTAATTGTAATGTCTATAGCTGTACCAATAGACGTGAAATCGATAATGTCTTCCTGAAGTTTCTGATTTAAAGCATTTACCACCTTTACCACATCTGCCAAAAGATGTAAACCAAAAAGAGTGACAAAATTGCATCCTTTCATGTAACAATCTTGCATTTTATCCTTCTTCCATAAAGTTAATATGGCAGGCATAAGAGAAACCAGTCTTATCATAACTTGCCCTCGGGAAAGCCATCGAATAGAATGAACTTGTAAAACACGATTGGCATCTAAATCCATGAGTTCTAATAACTCCATTAACTCTTTATTTCTTTTAGATGAGTTATTTATTCATGAATATACTTTATTTCCAAGTTTTTCAACATTCAATAAATGTGCAAATCCTTTGGATGCATCTGCTATTGCAAGCGCTTCACGATGTGCAATGCAATGTATGGCAATCAGACTTGGACAATCCTTTTTCAAAAATGATATCATGCCTATCTCACTACCAATCATTGCAGACGCTCCATCTGTTGCAATTCCGATTAATTCTCGCAAATCAAAACCTTTGTCAATTAAAAACGACTTACCGCATCATAGATTGTTTTTCCTCTTCCATCATTGATACAAGTGATGCCCATAAATTCTGAAACCCTTTTGCCTCTACCACCATGTGTCAAATAGACACAATAAATAATAAGATGAAGCTCTAGTGATCTATCTGTACTTTCGTCAATCATGATGGAAAAAAATGGACTATCACATGTACTTTTTACTTGCATTTCAGTAAGATATGTAGATATTGCATTCAAATATTCAACAGTTGTATACCTACTTCTTTGAGAAGAGTATTCTAAACTCTTACGCATATTAGCCATTTTCATTGTGAGTGCAAAGACACACATATCTTCATATGAAGAAATCGAGAGATCTTTTTATGCAATGAAATACATTATCTTCATCGTTGTAATTATTCTCTCCATATTAGCATCTGCAATAAGGGTCACATGCTCTGGAATTCATTTTACCTTCTTTTCCATTTCACAAGTCCATTTTGTGACAGCTATCTTATGCGATGAAGATGCAACATGAGTTACCAATGAATCATGTTGAATATTGATGCATCCACTTCCTGTTCCAAATGGACCTCGCAAAGCATACCTCTCACAATGCTCACATTTCATTATACTATTACCTTCAACCAATATGTGGCGTAGCTATGGAAACTTCTCTTTCCAAACTTCTCGAAACTTACTCTTTGAAGAGCTTCCTTGAGATGCACTTTCACTCTCTCTATTAGAATCATTAACAGGCATAGGCTCTTCCCCTAGAATATCCAAATCCTCATTCAAATCTTAATCAACTCCTCTTGAAGGAGCACTCCATCCAAACATAGAGGCTATAGTCTTTTGCGCCTTTTTCTTTGAGGGTGCCATGAAAAATATTCGAATATACCTATACAAATTCAAAAACATGTATATATAAGCAAAAATAATATATTTACATTACTTACTCATTATATCTACATAAATCCATAAAGTGATACATATATCATGTTTGCATGCATGATGCATAATTTAAAACCGCCAGACTCTAGTATAACAAAATCTGTTTTAAGTCAGCACTACAGAAAAAGAGGTCGAATGCTCATTGTTAACACAGAAGATATGTGAAGGACAGCTTTAATGGACTGCTCAAAAAGAAAACTGATTAATACAATCTGATGTGAACAAAACTAGCAGCAGCAGCAAGATTTCAAAATCTGCAATCCAATAGCCAAGAACTAACAACTAACCAACCATACTCCTTTATCAAATAAAAAAAGCAACAAAACCATCCAGAGTCTATGTAGAATATGGTTTGTGACCTCCTACAATAACAACAATTATATACCAGCTGAATATAAGAAGAAACTTGGCAGCAACAAGATATATGAGTGTATATGAAGAGTCCAACCACCAACAGCTAATCTGAATAATCCTTTATCAAGTAACAAAAGCAACAAAATCATCCTGAATCTATGTAGAAGATGGTTTGTGACCTGTTACAATAACAACAATTATATACGAGCTGAATATAAGGAAAATCTTGGCAGCAATAAGATAGATGAGTGTATATGAAGAGTCTAGTAGCCAACAGCTAATCTTAATAATCCTTTATCAAGCTGAACATAAGGAGAAACTTGCAGCAACAAGATACATGGCTGTATATCAAGATGTAGCTACAATAAAACATATATAAGCAAAAATAGTATATATATATATATATATATATATATATATATATATATATATATATATATATATATATATATATATATATATATATATACATACATTCATATGCAAAGCTATACACATATATGCAGACACACTAGATACTCTCCTAAAGCTTCTATTTCTACTTGGAAAATGTATTTTCACAGTTAGCACACAAGCTTACTAATGTTGTTTATGCCCAGCAATGTATGTGTGCATGTCCATTGGGTATATGTGTGCATGTCTAATGGGTATGTGTGTGCATGTTCATAGGATTAGTGCACACAAACATGCACATACATAGACATGCATGCATGCATGTGTATGTATATAAACATATTTTTTTCTCATGATATTTACATATTGTACATTACATGGATCAAAAGCTAGGTTTAATACACTACATTAATATACTAATAGTTGTTCACTTACCAACCCTAAAAACTAATTCAAAACCTTAAGTAACATATGCAACCCTAAAACCTAAGTCAAAACCTTAAGTAACATATGCAACCCTAAAACCTAAGTCAAAAACTTAAGTAATATATAAAACCCTAAAACCTAAGTCAAAACCTTAAGTCTGCTTATGAATGCACGATGTGTGTAGTTGCATGCATACGAATAGATATCCACATATGTAAGCACATGTGCATGTGTATGTACAAGCAAATCTGTGCAACCAAGCATTGTAGCCTGTAGGCATGCATCTATATTTATGTATATTTTGAGTAAACATGCATCATCCATATGCATGCCCAAATGTTGCTCAACGCAAAACACTAAACCACGATGAATTGTTCAGCAAGATGTGATAAAATCCTATACCAACTTCATGTGTGGATACTTGATTAACGTCATCCATGATTTGCCATGTTGTTCCAATATATGAGTTAAACTTTGGAAGCTTATGTGTGTGCACACAAACATGTACATAGATGTGCATGCATTCATGTGTATGTATGTGAACATATTTTTCTATGCATGGTCTATGTATATGTATGTGACTTCTGAGTATCAATGTCCATGTATGCCGTGCATATACATACATATTACATGCATCTCCATAGCAAGCACATAGATGCATGTGTACATCATGCATGGAGTGCACATGCATGTCTATGTATGGACACACCATGTGTGTAGTTGTTGTGCACACATTACTTTGATACTAAAATACATGCATATGCATACATATTACATGCATCTCCATAGCAAGCACATACATGTGTGTCTACATCATGCATGGAGCACACATGCATGTGTCTGCTTATGAATGCACCATGAGTGCACTTGTATGCATGTTTGCATATTTGCATGCATGTTTGCATATTTGCATGCATGTTTGCATATTTGCATGCATGTGAATAGATACCCACATATGCAAGCACATGTGCATGTGCATGTACAGGCAAATCTATGGAACCAAGCATTGTAGGCATGCATCTATATTTTCTTGTAGGCATGCAAGCACATGTGCATGTGCATGTACAGGCAAATCTATGGAACCAAGCATTGTAGGCATGCAACCAACTTTCAAGCATTGCATGTGGTCATGCATCTATATTTATGTACATATTGCATCCATTACATGGACCAAAAGCTAGGTTTAATACGCTACATTAATATACTAACAGTTTGTTCTATTACCAACCCTAAACCCTCAGTCAAAACCTTAAGTAACAAAACCTATCATTTGGATATTCGTATTAGTTTCACATAAAAACTAAATAATGCATCCTAGAGTTATGGTTATGAGATTTCCAACTCCTCCATGTTATCATCAACATTAGTCATACACAATTAAAACAAAATTATCCTATGAAACAAATGGAATCAACACAAAATGCTCAACCAAGATGAAATGTTCAGCAAGATGTGAAAGATGATAACAACATACACAACATAAACAATTAAAAGGTCCAACATAATGCGGCGCAACTTATTAGATATTACCACTACTATTTTTAAAAAGTACAAATACCCATAAACAAAAGCTAGATACTCTATTTGTAATGCCCTAGTTCCAATCTTCATTAAAAAAAATCATTCTATCAAACATGCTTCTCTTTTTGCTCAATGTTTCTTTTCGCATAGATTCCAAGACTAATTATACACTTATTATATGTAAACACACATGATTAGAGGTGTCAAATGCAAATATATCTCATAAATCATGGAAAACTTGAGGACAGATGATGCTTATGCCAAATTTCAAATTTCAAAAAAGAGTCTGCCAATATTTAGAAGACTGCTCATAACATATTTGAAAAAGAAGAGTCAATTATCTGAAAAAGTAGCATACCTGATCTAATCTGAACTTTTCAATGATCAAATTGTTTTTGCGTTGCTTCCTTCCACAAGAATATCGATAGTCTCTTAAAGATTTGACGAGACAATACCGTAGTTTCGTAAGGGAGTGTAGCCTATGAGTCTTCAGTCCTCGTGATTCGTCCAATCATATGGCATTCCTGCAATAGTGTCACTAAGAAAGTATTATCATAGATTCATAATTTTCATGGATGAGTGTTCAGCATACACATAAGTTTCAAGAACAAAAAATTAATGTAATACCGCATAACAAAATAAACTCTTTATCTCTTTATCCCTTTAAACTCACTAATCAGAATCTATTAAAGTCATGAGAAATAAAGCAAGATGATTCGTACTAATATACACACATTTCTGTATAGGTGGAGATTACTTTTGCACATAAATAGACTCAGACTTAAAACACAAATAAATGCTTCCTTTGCATATTTCAATAAATTAGGAAACAAATTAAGTACATATTGTACTATCACTGCAGAGTAAATGAATGCACGATTATCTGCACTGTAGCTATCCATTGATGTACAGTGACTGAACAAGACCATGACTGACATTCATCAAATCATAAACGGAAAAAGGGAGGAAATACTCGGTTCAGTTATACAAAGATACAAAGATTTCGTTGGACTTCCTGTCTTTTGGAAAATAATTCCAACTTTGTACTTTCTTGTCTTTCTTGTCAGCATACAAATCCAAAAGTTGCAAATCTAAATAAAACAACGATTCCTGAGATGTCAAAACGAGTAAAATAGAAAAGGAATTATATGCATAGGGCTTAGAAAAACACTTATCAAAGTCCAATCGATTGTTAGAGAGGTGGCCAAAGTCTGTCTGCATGCTCTCTATACTTACTTTGCATAAGGAACTCATCTGAAAATACATGACACTTGTCGGGCAAGTGATCACTCAGAAACAGCCGACTTTGTATGTCTGAAAAAAATCATCCATAGCTCCTTTCGAAGGATATCAATATTCTTTCCAAAGCTCTTGTAGTGGAATTTTCTGTTCAATATGGAGTCTCTAATTTCCTTCATAAATAATGTTTATCATCATGGATTTGTTTTGAGCAGTAAACATGCAAGCGTAACGAGATCGATCCAGGACCTACCCATTAAAAAAATAAAAATGAAGATCCCCTTAACATTGGCAACAAGAAATTTGTTTCATGGACTTTATTTTTATCAACTTTGCTATACCTAACATGGACTTTCACCCAAACTCAGCCTAACGTGCTTCAAAGAATATCCTGGCAGATAAACTTCAACAACTAATGACATAACAAGAAGTTACATGATTAGAATGTGAATAACAACTCGTTCAAATAATGGAGAATTCAAATATGTTTACTCTAAGGGAAGCTCTCGGTCTTATTGCCAAGGGACTGACCACCTGACAATTCCGTTCAGATTGCCATCATCATACTTTGGAGTTGTAAAGGATTAGGAAAACGCTCAGAAAGGCTTCAACTTATGGTATGGTCTTACTTATGTTGAAAGTAGATTATCACTGAAATGATGGGCGTCTGGAAACCATGATTACCATGCTTCGATCAAACATCAATGTACTTGGCCTTACAGATGGACATGGGGGACACAATTTGCTTTCTGAAGGGCAAGCTATGAGAAAAATCGTTTCCCTTCTTTCTTTGCTCCATCAGAGGTGAACTTGTCATATTGAGACATGGACAATCTAAATACGACTGGCAGTCTTTTCTACATCCTGCGTTGGAAAATTGCACAACTTGAACTGACTGACCTTCAGCTCCTCTTACAACCCCTTCAACTAAGTCATTCAACCTTCAAAGAAACTATCTGTGCAGGGCTGCATGTTAATTATTATCCCAATAGAAAACATTACATTTCTATTCAAATCGCTTTAAGAACAAAACTAAAGAATTAGAACTTAATTGACAAAAACATTCCACTAAAACGTGATTGCTTCCAGTTTTAACCGAGCGAATGATAACTTTCAACGTGAAAAGAATCCAAAATTAGCTCTTTTTCAAAGCAGGATGTTCATACATAGGAAATCTCATTCACCCTCTCTGTACAAACTAAACCGCTTCTAAGAAAGAACGAAAACAAAAGGAGAAAAGAATGCAGCTCTTAAACACAACAATATGATCATTCTGGGCAATGACTACCAATCTTCATGATCTTTCTTCAACCCGAGGGAGGGCCGATCACTTCATATATCTCGTAGTCTACTTCCATAATAAACCAGGAGTCTATGCTGCCATTCCCAGTCCCCACTACATCCGTGCATTCTCTATGAGACAAGTGTCCTCAACAAATGCTGACATGAATACAAGAAATAGAAGATCCATCATGATTCATACCACATAAAATGATGGTGCATTACCGATTCCTGACTCAGACAATGTTGATGGAACCCTCAAGCCTCGATATAGCAACGTCGTCCAGCTCTGTAAGAGATCGACTGCAGGGTGCTATGCATGTAGCTTCTTCTCGAGCAAGAACCTTCGTGTCACGATTCAGGAAGAGACTAGAGTGACACACAGTAGAGAGACAAATTCCAATGACTCACGGACCACACAGCATGCTTCACAAATCACAAAGAACTGGAAGGAGACTGAAGTCATGCATCCTCTGGAGTCTGACCTCATATAGTACTCGTAGCTGAAGCCTGGGGAGTCGGTACTCTACGCTATACAGTCTACTACTCTTGACTCCTCAGTCGATACACCATGCTCCACGGACCACGAGTCCACAGTCCACTGTTCTCCACAGAGTAGAGATAAGCTAAGAGCTTAAACCCTAAATGCAGGTCGCGATAATGGGCGTTACTCATGAGTCAGACTACAGAGTCCAGAGATATCTGATAAACCGTAAATGGAGGCCTCGGCGTTATGCCTGTGTGCAGATAACGGACTTGCCAGAGAGTCGAGACTAGTCACAGTTCACTGTATACAGCCGTGAGCCTACATGTCCAGAGAGACTAGAGTCGAGGCTCTCGACGAGTCTCGAGTCTCATACCCCTCGCACATGAGCGGGTCTCGCCGGCTTTCGGGGGAATCTTCCCCTTTTTGGGTGACCCGAAAGCCTTGAGGCCAACGGACTGGTGCCTGTGAGCACCAGTCCGTTCGGGTCACCCGAAGTGGAGCGATGACTTTTTTTTTTTATGTTTTTTTGAAAAAAATGAGCTAGTCAGCAAGAGTTCATTCACACGTTAAGGAAGCGCTCGAGACAAAAGGTTTCCTCTTCATATGAATATATGAATATGAAAAGAAACATTTTAATCATGAATTTTAATCTTTTTTTGGAGTTTTACTTATGATATTCAAAAACTTTTCGTTGTTATTGCCGAAAAAATGTTTTCACAAGTGTAAGGATGCAATTTTCTTGGATATGATATTGAAATTTCAATTTATCCTTGTTTTTGTAGATTACGTAACTATAATATATAACCAACATAACTATAATCTAAGAATTAAGAGACATTTACCAACATGCCTCTTAACTCTTAATAGGTACCCAACTGTCAAGGAAATTTTCTTCCATATGGTAGATTACATAACTATAACCATCTAAATCATCACTTCGATTCCATTAATACCACTCCTATAGAACTTCTTATACATTTTCTCTCTTTCACTTAGCTTGAACATTTATGAACACATTTCAGGGAAATCAACCAATTAGGATTCAAAATATATATCTTACCAAAATGAGGTGAACCAAAGTCCATCTTGGGCCTACTAAACATTCGGCCATCAAAACTTCATGTCAAAATTTGATGATCCAAGATCTATTTCTCTGGCCACTAAAAAGCTGACCACCGGACCTTCATGTGCACCTAAATTCGGTGACCCAAAGTCCATCTCCGATCACCCAAAATCCGGCCACCGAACATCCATGTGCTCGTGGGACACTTTTCGGGTGACCCAAAAAGTGATCTCCAGTCACCCGAAAACATATACATGTGCGAGGGCTATCAGCCTCTCAGGCTCAGCTGCTCGCGACTCAGAGAGCCCTCAGGACTCCAGGAGTCAAGCTTCAGCCCGCTCGACCCTAGATAATAAGTGACGGGCAAATGTGTGAACTACCCGTCACTTTTACGGGAAAACTTAAATTTTACATGGTATTTTGACGGGAGTTCAGAAATTTCCCATGTCACTCTTGAAGGTTAACTTAATATTTAACCTGTTAAATATGGCCCAAACCATGCAATACGGTCAATATGGCCGTCAAAATGCAACACTGACTCATATCCAAAAGAAAGCATAAAAGAAAATGTAATAAAGACGCTGCCCATGGAGCCAAGTTGCATGCCATGAGGGGTGCTTGTAACGCACATTCGCACGACCCTATGACTTTCACAAGCCCCTTTAAGCCTCTCCCATGATCGATGATGCCTCAATGTTCATTGTTCATATAGAGCTCTCAGCTAACACTGAACAGTAGTCGACTGAGGACTCGCGATTCGTGAACCCTAAGGTTATAAGTGACGGGCAAAGTGACAGGCAAAGGTTTGAAATGCCCGTCAGTTTTACGAGTGATAGAGATTTTATCTTGTAAAATTGATGGGACTTTCGAAATCATCCACATCATGCATGAAGGTTAAACTAATCAAAAACCTGTAGAGTTCCCAAATTGCTTTCTTTTGATAATTGAAGACTAGAAAATCAAAAGAAAAGCACATGGACTAGTGAAAGATAGGTATACCATATGGAGCTTTAAGTTGATTGACATTTATATTAAAGACTTTTCATTGCACTTCATCAAAGGATACTATTGAGTGAATACTTTAGAGAGGTATACCATGTGCAGCTTTAAGTTGATTGAAATTTACATTAACGACTTTTCATTGCACTTCATCAAATAATACTATTGAGTGAAACCTCATACTTTATCACAGTGGTCTTAAATTCTTACTAACCACTTGCCACACCCAATTCATCCAAAGGATTTGTATTCAAACAATACTTTAGAGGCATGGTGTAGCACCAATATCACCCAAAGAAAAGCAAATGAACATCAGTGTAACAATTATAATACATAAAATCCCACCTTATTATTGTCGGCTGCCACTATAGCCATGGTCACCCAAAGCTTCTCTATTAGTAGGACACAAAAATTATGGAGATCCTCATGATGTTAAGACTCCAAAAGGTAATAAGAGAGTCCCCTAATCTTGAATACAACAATTAAGAAAAAGTATGTATGAAAAAGTGTGTGGAAGAATAAATGTTTGTTATCTATAAGTCCATGATCTCGATACATGCTTCTAAGAAACAATACACCAAAACTTGGATGACATAGAACGAAGGACTTCATTAATGTGAATTAACTTTCCCAATTTTCTTCAAATGCATTTCTTAGAATCATAAAATGTACACCATAGTCATTAGTGCATACCCATTAGGCTCCATTGAACAAATGAGGAAAACAAAGAGGAAGCAAGTGTGATGTAATGAAGGAAAGAGAGATCTTGTATGTCCAGAGACCATAATTCATGATCAGAACAATGGAAAGTTGATATGTCCTCCAAAATGCATGTGAAGAGACTATGTTTTGCAAAGTGGGAAGTTAGTACCCTATTTTCCTATTCATTCACTAATGCACCAAAATCCATGCCACGAACGAAGATTAAATTTTAGTCATACATTTGATGCTTCAATGAATAAATAGTTTAATGAACTAGTCAACCAACTTTTCTTGTTTATGGTTCTAGTGTGAACGTCTTTGGTTAAGAACCAAACCTTGTTAGACCATTCTTTTTTCATTTCAAGAAGTAGGTCAAACAAATTACATAATTTATTCAATTGAAAGTGAGACTAAAGAAGAACATGCTAATTATTTATCTATTTAAACATAGGATCAATCATATTTTATAGTCAATAGAGACTTAAAGTATGTATGTATGTATGTATGTATATATGTATGTATGTATGTATGTATGTATGTATGTATGTATGTATGTATGGATGGATGGATGGATGCTTGTATGTATGTTTGTATGTATGCATCCATGCATGCACGTATGTATGCATGCATGTATGTATGTATGTATGTATGTATGTATGTATGCATGCATGTATGTATGTATGTATGTATGTATGTGATGTATATATATGTGTGTATGTATGTATTTGTGTGTGTGTATGTGTGTGTATATATATATATTTGTGTGTGTGCATGCTTGTGTGTGTGTGGTAGTAGTAGTAGTTATAATTAAAGTTATAGTTATAGCTATAGTTATAGTTATAACTATAGTTATAGTTATAATTAAATCTATAAATACAATTATAGTTATGTTTTTTCATGAAATATTTAATTTTTAATTTACAAATGAATAAATCATGTGTATGGTATGATTCACAAGAGTGTTTCCTACATGCATATGATTTAGTATAAAGTATCAATCAATAATAAGTATACACGTTGAAACCGTTTTCACTTGCATACTTGTAATAATTTACTCTTTAGTTATTTACAAATAGGCATGTTATGTTTTATCAAATTGTTTCGTGATTTCTTAATTGTTTTAAAGTAAATTCGTAAGTTATTGTGATTGCTTTAATCACCATTTATTTCTTACTTTAGACTACTATAGTGAATAAATATTACTATGTTATACTAACAATCTCATTATCTCTGTTATATTACTATGTTATATTGACAATCTCATTATCATTGATCTAATTTTCATGTAATGGATTCACTCGTTGTCTATTGATTGATAAGAATGTCCATGAATCATTTGTACTTCCATGTGAACATAGATTATTAAGAATAAAAATTATAGATCTTACTTTTTTTGGCATGTAGGTAAATCATACGTAGTTTATAAATCACAAGAGTGTCTCTTGCATATATATGATGTAGAATGTTATTGTGATCGTTTAGATGTCATAGAGGATCTGAATTTCATCATTAGTAGATGTGTATGTTCTGGTTAATAGAAATTTTTCTTACATGTATGTTTGTTATAAACTAGGTTTCTCAATCATTCTAAATATTAAATGGCATCTCCCTATCTCACAATAGTATAAAGAATGTATGTATCTTATATGTTAAATGGATGTATTGAACATTGATGTTAGATTGTAAAGTGATTCAATCTATTGTTTCATGATTTCTTTGAATTTGCATCATTATTTTCATGAAGGTATAGAAAAATATGAATGATATATATGATGGTTTATTAATATTAAGATCAATGATGTCATCATTTGTGTCTATATTATGTTTCACATAGATAGATAGATCAACATGTGGATAGATAGTTAGATAGAACACATAGATAGATATATCAATATTTTGATAGATAGACAAATACAACAATAGATTTCAAAATGAATAAATACACTAACACATATTTAATTAGATAATTAAATAACATGAGTATCTCTTATATTATGGTTGTTACGAAACTTTTGCAAAGCGACATCTGTTAGATCTCCATCTTAAGTGGACAAAATCCCTTTTGAAATGTTGCATTTTCGATGTCATGAAAATTCGAAAGAACGAACTTACTACGTTATATTATAATAATATGGAAATAAAATATCATTCAAACGTAAGTATTAAATCTACTTCAAAGCGGATTGTCCTTGGCTTTGTAACTATGTACACCTATACAATAGCACTTAACAAATAGAAAAATTTTTGAAAGAAACTATTGTTGGTGCAAGTCAATCACCAATTGAGGTTTTGATGAAGGATTGAAGTCAAGGATTGAAGAAAAGATCAATTTATGAAGCATGAAGAAAGTACATGTTCAGGATATGAAGACTTGTATACATATGTACATTAGTTTCTAGTTAGCTCACATATACCTTTTGTATGGTCATGAGCTTGTACATCTATGCCTATATATACAAGTAAAAAGTCGGGGCAAATATGAGAGAGTATGTGAAGAGAAGAATTAGAAGTCACTAGACATCTTTGAAGTGAAGAAGATCTCTCTCCCATCTAGATCTAAAAGTTTTCTGAATAGAAGAAAAGTTGCACCCGATATTTGTGTGTGTTCTCCTTCTATGTTTGAACATTTCAAGCATCCTTTTGTAGGTGCTTAATTCCATAGGTAATGAGTCTATGGTTAAAGTTTGAGAGCCTAATTATAAACAGGCTGAGAGAATTATATGTAGGAACATTTGTATGTGAGGAAGTGTTGAGTGTCCTTTGAAACAGGCGCAATCTTGATGGTCAAAGAATTGATCAGTTCTCAATGCACAGTGTAAAGTTTTGCACAAATCAGGAGTCAAAATCTAAGTTGGAAGGTAAGCCATCTATGGCTAAAAGCATTTGCTTGAATGGGTTCTATTTTGGGAGAACCATGTGTTAGAAGTTGCAGGTGTTAGAATCGACTTTACAAAAGAACAGTTTCAGACATAGGTCAACTGTTTGATTCATTTCTCAAGATATACTTAGTCTTTTGAGATGATTTAACTTGAAGAAGGTGTAGAAAGTATAGGCAACACCGTGTGCAAATTTTCACCAAAAACTTTACACATCTCATCAGTCAATGAGTGAATTATGTGCAACAGACTTTCTGAGTATCATCTCATTTCACAGTTTGTTCAAGATTTTGATAATTGAGTATTGATCCTCAAAATTGGTAAAGGTTTTGAGCTATTCTTGATATAGAGGTGCTCTAACATTAAGGATAGCTTGTTCTTTTGGAGATTAACACTCTTCGTCAGTGGTAATAGAGCAGGAATCATCAAAATTGAAGAAAGGAGGACCCCGACTGCTGCAGTGATAAAGAAATCAACACTTGAAGGTTCAAAAGGTGAAAGCTTGAAAGGAAAGCTTGAGAAGGAGGCCTGGAGCAATCAAGAAGATCAAAGGGAACTTCATTCAAAGTAAAGGTACACTTATTCCTCATAAAGGTTGAAGAATTTAATACATAGATGAAGAAAGGATGGGAGATTCTCTTCAGATAGAGAAATTGGATAGAGAAAACTATCCAGCATGGTCAATGAGGATGGAAGCTCATCTCATGAGCAACGACTTGATATGTTACATTACAGGAGAAGACAAAAAGCCACAATTCAGAAATCATAGTGTTCCAACTAGAGATGAACTATCAGATTTGAAGAATTGGATGAAGAGAGATGCTCAAGCAAGGAGCATTATCTACATGGGAGTCAATGACTACTTGCTACCTCACATTAGAGGTCTTGAAAGTGCAAGTGATATATGGAATGCTTTGGAGGAGCATTTTCAAAACACTACAAACTCAAGTAAGGCATCTTTATGGGAAGAGTTTACCACGTTTAAGAAGAAGGCTTCTCAATCCATTTCTGATTATGTAATAAGGATGAAGGACATTGCAGATGCATTAGGAGCAGTTGATGAAGATATTAAGGAGGATAAATTGGTAAGGAAAATCCTCACAGGTTTGAGAGGTGATGAGAAATGGAAGCCATTCATTTTGTCTACTAAATTGTCACTAGATCATTTTACTCCTGATTTAAATCAATTGCTAGGACACATGCTAACCTTTGAGCAGGATGTCAAAGGTGAAGGTGATAAGAGTGCAGGTCAAGCAATGTATTCAAAGGATAAGAAGAAGAATAGCAAAGGCAAGCAACAAGCAAATGAAGATGAAGGTACAACTAGCCAAGCTAACTTCCTAAGAGGAAGAGGAGATGGTAAAGGTAGAGGAAGAGGTAGAAGCAATAAAGATGGAGACAAAGCTTGCTTGATTTGTGGTAAGACAAATCACTTAGCTCATGATTGTTGGCATAATAATCAGAATCATGGTGGATATAATCAGAACTTTAATTCAAGAGGAAGAGGTGGAAGAAATCAAAGAGGTAACTTCAGAGGTACATGTAGTAAAGGATACTTTGGAAGAAATGCAGGTAGAGGATTCCAAATCCAATCCTACAAAAATACATACTACAATTATGCTTCAGATCAAAAGGAAGATTTAACCTTGATTATGAATGCAACTTGTGAAAGGCAAAGTTAAGACCAAAGAGTCTTCTATATTGACTCAGGGTGTAGCAATCACCTGAGTGGTAACATAGCCTTGATGGCTGATTTGGAGAATAAGGTAACTAATCATGTAATTCAAATAGGTGAGAACACAAAACATAATGTGAAGTCAATTGGATCACTGAAGGCTAAGGATGGAAGTACTCTTCTGAGTAAGGTCTTATATGTTCCTACAATTGTTGAAAAAGGGTATAAAGTAACGTTCACTAATGATGGAGTTTTTGTGGAAGATCCTAGAAATGGGTATAAACAAATTGTTTCAGGGAAGAAAGAAGGAAGACTTTTCACATTGAAGATTCAAGGTAATGTTGGTCATGCCTTTGCTTACTTATGGAGGGCATAAGATCTTTGAGTTAGATCTTTGGCACAAAAGGCTTGGACATTTCAATGAAAGAGGTATCAAATATATGGTTAACAATGGTTCAGTGCTTGGATTGCCTAATGTTGCAGGTCAACATATGACATACAAATATGAGGCATGTCAATTAGGTAGGGCTAGTAAGCAATCTTATTCCAAGCATGGTTTTATGTATTCAGAGAAGCTTGAGTTGGTACACACAGATGTGTGGGGACCATCAAAGGATTTCACTATCAATGGTTCAAGACATTATGTGATTTATATTGATGATGCTACCAGGTGGATCACTATCTATGTGATCAAAGATAAGTGAGAGGTATTCAATACATTTAAACATTATCATGTGTATGCAGAAAGAATCACAGGTAAAAAGTTGAAGAGTCTAAGATCAGATGGAGGGGGGGAGTATTTCTCTAATGAGTTCAATGATTACTTATGGAATGCAGGTATAAAAAGGGAAGTTACTTGCAGGTACTCTCCTCAACAAAATGGTGTAGCAGAGAGGAGGAATAGAACTCTTGTTGAGTTTGCAAGATTCATGATGAAGGAGAAAAATTGCCCAAATTATTTGTGGGCTGAGGCTGTAAATACAGCTACATATTTGGTCAATAGGTTACCATGTAAAGCTTTGTAGGGTATGACACCATATGAGGCATGGTGGGGTAAGAGACCTACCTTAGATCATTGCAAAGTATTTGGATGTTTGGCTTATGCATATGTGCCATCTCAATTGAGGCATAAATTGGAACCTAAAGTTGAAAAGTATGTGTTGATTGGATATGATGACAAGCAGATGGGTTATAGGTTGTGGAGTCCATCCACAAAACAATTTCTTGTATCAAAGGATGTCACATTTGATGAGAAAGGTACTTGGTATGAAGGTACAATCAATATTCATGCAAGTGATAAAGAAATTGTGAATCAGAAGAAAGGTAAATCAAAGGTTTAGATATTTGATGAAGAAGAGAATAATGACAGGTTGAAGTTGAAGAAGTACCAAGGTTTGATCCAGAATGTGATGAACGAGAAACTTCAAGAAGTGGAGAACTTAGAAGGTCATCAAGACATAAATGGCAACCTACAAGGTATAGCTATGACACTTCTTTTTTAGCTACTAATGATTATGCTTATATGGTGAAAGCAGATGAAGATCCTTCTACATATGAAGAGGCAAAAGGTAAGGAAAATTGGGAGAAAGCTATGCACGAAGAGTATGATGCATTGATGGAAAATGAGACTTGGGATTTGGTTCCTAAACCAAATAATCAGAAGATTATTGGATGCAAATGGGTCTACAAGACAAAGAGGTACGCAGATGGAAGTGTGTCTAGGTATAAAGCTAGACTTGTTGTGAAAGGGTTTGCTTAGACATATGGTATAGATTATGATGAGACCTATAGTCCTGTGGCAAAGAAAACAACCATCAGGGCACTCATAGCCATTGCTGCATGTAAAGGTTGGAAACTATGTCAATTAGATGTGAAAAATGCTTTTCTTAATGGTTATATTTTAGATGATGTTTTCATGGAGAAACCAGAAGGATTCAGAGATAAAAGGTATCCAGATCATGTATGTAAGCTCAAGAGATCTTTGTATGGTTTGAAGCAGGCCCCAAGGGCATGGAATTATAGACTTGTGAAGTTCTTGAAGGAACTTGGTTTTCAAGTATCTAAAGCAGATAGTAGGTTGCTTGTCAAAGCAAGTGATGATGGGTTCATTTACATGTTCATATATGTTGATGATATAATCCTTACAGCTATAGATGAGAAGGGAATACAAAGTCTAAAGAAGCAAATGGAAAAAGAGTTCAAGATTAGTGACTTGGGAGACTTGTCATATTTCTTGGGCATGGAGATCTCATACACTCAACATGGAGTGTATGTAACTCAAGAAAGTTATTTGAAGAATTTGTTGATCAAGTTTAAAATGGAAGATTGCAAGGTACCACCTACTCCAATGGAGGTGAATCACAAATTAAGCAGATATGGAGGAGAAGAATTCAAGGATATGAAGATGTATCAAAGTCTAGTTGGTAGTCTTATCTATGCTACATTAACTAGACCTGATTTGTCATATGGAGTTGGAGTGTTGTCTCAATTCATGCATTGCCCTACGAAAGAACATTGGGTTGCAGGACAAAGAGGGTTGAGGTACATTAAGGGTACACTCAAAGAAGGTTTGTACTATGGTTTTACATCAGATACAAATATCAAGATATATAGTGATACAAATTGGGCAGGTAATCATGATGATAGGGGATCAACATATGGATACTTGTGTTATGTGGGAGATAAGTTAATCTCTTAGTGTTCTAAGAAGCAACACATAGTTGCTTTATCATCTACAGAAGCATAGTATAAAGGTATGGTTGAAGCTGCAAAGGAAGTCATATGGCTAAAGACCCTTATGAAGAGTTTTGACATCATTCAGAGTACACCCAATATTCATGGAGATAACATGAGTTCATTGTATCTAGCTGCTAACCCTATTTTTCATGCCAGGACTAAACACATTGAGATTCATTATCACTTTCTAAGAGAGAAGGTGATGGATAAGGAGATTGAAGTCATACATACTTCAACAAAAGATGAGATAGCTGATATGCTAACCAAAAGTTTGGATGGACCAAAGCTATAGAGATCCAAAGACATGGCAGGTATAAAGAAGATAGAGAAAACCTCAATTGATGATTCAGGGGGAGTTTTTGGTGCAAGTCAATCACCAATTGAAGTTTTGGTGAGGGATTCAAGTCAAGGATTGAAGAAAAGATCAATTTATAAAGCATGAAGAAAGTACATGTTCAAGAAATGAAGACTTGTATACATATGTACATTACTTTCTAGTTAGCTCACATATACCTTTTGTATGGTCATGATCTTGTACATATATGCCTATATATACAAGTAAAAAGTCAGGGCAAATATGAGAGATTATGTGAAGAGAAGAACTAGAAGTCATTATACATCTTTGAAGTGAAGAAGATGAATAGAAGAAAAGTTGCGCCCGATATTTTTGTGTGTTCTCCTTCTGTGTTTGAACATTTCAAGAATCCTTTTGTAGGTGTTTAACTCCATAGTTAATGAGTCTATGGTTAAAGTTTGAGAGCCAAATTGTAAACAGGCTGAGAGAATTATATGTAGGAAGTTTTGAGTGCCTTCTGAAACAAGTGCAATCTCGATGGTCAAAGAATTGATCAGTTCTCAGTGCACAGTGTAAAGTTTTGCACAAATTAGGAGTCAAAATCTAAGTTGGAAGGTAATCCATCTATGGCTAAAAGCATTTGCTTAAACTGGTTATTTTGGGAGAATCATGTGTTAGAAGTTGCAGGTGTTAGATTGACTTTACAGAAGAACAGTTTCAAACATAGTTGAACTGTTTGATTCATTTCTCAAGATATACTTAATCTTTTGAGATGATTTAACTTGGAGAAGGTGCAAAAACTAAAGCCGACACCTTGTGCAAAGTTTTATAAAAAACTTTACATATTTCTTCAGTCAGCGAGTGAATTATGTGCAGTAGACTTTCTGAGCATCAACTCATTTCACAGTTTCTTCAAGATTTTGATAATTGAGTATTGATCCTCAAAATTGGTAAAGGTTTTGAGCTATTCTTGATATAGAGGTGCTCCAAAATTAAGGATAGGTTGTTCTTTTGGAGATTAACACCCTCCATCAACTATTAATTAATGTAATGATTAGTTTTCTAATTTTCTTAGATGAGATAGTGGGAATTTGCATGAGGAATATAAACCAAAAGAGGGTTCCAAATTGAAATAGATTACTTGACATGGATAATGGGTTCAATGAACTAAACCTAACAAGACATGCTAACATTGCTTAGCCAATATCTGTTTGTAGACAATGATAGTCTTATAGAATGAAGGAAATTAAGCAAGCAAGGGGCCTATAACCTAAAGTTGATACACTCACAAAAACAATTAGAGATAAATTTGACAATTCAAGTAATTGAAGCTCATAAGTTGGATGCATTATTTTATTGGAAGTAATAAAAATTCCCCTTAATTTAGGGCTAACTAAACAATCAACTACCACCTAAAAGTTTGTCTCATTTACATATACATTTAGCAGAGGTTTTGCAAGAGATTTTGGCTGGGGAATCTTATGCTAGATATCTTCATCATTATCAGTCCAAAACAAACCTTGACCTTTTGCATTTGAAGCTTGTACTTTTAATATTGTTCCTCAAGCTTCAATTATTCATCCATATTGATTTCAAGTGCTTGATTGAATTTGAGTAGCTTGTTAAAACTTAAGGCGTCAGTAAATATATAGCTAGCTTTTCATGATTTTCAAATGTTGTTTATGCATACCTTTAGATCATACCGTCTATGTAGCAAAGTGGTAATGTGGTCATATTGTTTACTCCTTGCATGAAAGACTATAATGGAAGCATGGTAGAAATTGCTCATTTTATCACACTTGATTGGAATCTATTATATGTGCAAATTAAGGTATTCAAATAGCTTCTTAATTCACATTACTTCACATGTACCTTGGGGAAGTTCTAGAAACTCCACTTGAGTTGAAGATAAGGTCACTATTGGTTGCTTCTTGGACTTCCAAGAGACAAGTCTTACTCCAATGATTACGCCATAGCCATTAGCAATTCTCATATCTTCACTTGACCCTACCCATGTGAATAAGAGTATGTGTAAACCTATATAGCACCTTCATAACAATATTAATAAACCTTAAATACTATATTTTTTAGATAGTTAAACACCATTTTTTTTGCTTCAACATGTTAACCGTAGGAGCGTTCAAAAATCAAGATAATACTCATACTACATGACATATCTTTGGTCTAATGATAGTTGCATAAATCGATAATCCCATGATTGATTTGTATAGTTGGGCATTCTCCTCTTCTTCCTTCCATAAAGGTTAGCTTAAAATTCATTCCATAAAATTGGCCAATGGTTTGCAATCTATCAAGCCAAATTTACGTAACAGAGTGTACTTTGTTGGATGCAAAAAGTGTGTATGTTCTTGCTTCTTGCTCTAAGTTGGTTCTTTATGGTGATTCAACTCTTTGTTATCGTTTCCTATATGAATTAAGCCATTCTATCGCGTACACTGGTGCATTAGCTTTGCTCTTCATGTATGGAGAAGGATATGCTTTGATTTGAGCATAGAAATACCTTTTATGATAATCAAAAGACCTTTTATTATGTGCCCTAGTAGCTTTCTCAAGGCCATGCAAAGCCTTCTTCAACATGCATAAATCCCTTGGGCACATGCTATCCTCATATCTTTGAGGTTGATCCATGTATGAAACATCTTTTGATACTCCATTCAAGAAAGAAACTTTTACATCTTATTGATAGATAATCCATTATTTCCTTGAAACAATGCTACCAAACTAATTATAGTAGGAAATTTTTATATAGGTATTTATGTCTCGTCATAACTTATACCATAAGTTTGAGTTAAGTGTGTTGCTATTAACCTTGATTGATATTCGAATACTCATGTCCTTAGAGTTCCTCTTGATTTCATAGACCCATTTTTTTCTAATCACATTTGTCCTTGGCACCAATGTATTCAACGGCTGTCACTTCTTCCTTCATGGCTTCATTCCACGCTCTGTACTTGCTTGCATCCTTAATCGCTCTAAATTCTTTTCCTCTAATTTGGAAGTATGAATCTCCTTTGTTTTGGGAATTAACTACTACCTTTGAATCTTTTCTCTTTCTGAGCTTTCCCATCATTTTGCTCAACACCCAATAGTATCCACATTGATCATCATCCTTAACTCTTGTATCTTTGTATTTCCTATGTTTCTTCCACAAATCACATGTTGAAGAATATGATGAACATACAATGACAAAATCTCATAATATTGCACATCTCTTGATACCTTGACATCCTTGCTTTGGGATTTGAAGAACATATCCCCTTTTGTATCTCTTTCTTATCTTAAGAACACACATTTTCCTATTTTAGCATCCAACTTGTGCCTTATAAGTTCATTAGAACATGCATATAGCATAAACATCCAAATACGTTTAGGTGGGAAAGATCTAGTTTCTTCCATAGATGGTTTCATGAGGATTCTATGAATGCATACCTAAATATGGTGCTCTATTCACGATGTATGCTATAGTAGATATGGCATAGCTACAATAGTAGTTCGGCATATGTCTTTTATAAAGAATAGCCCCATCACATTTTTCCAAGTATCTATTTTTTCTTTCTAAAACCTTGTTTTGTTGAGAGATATATCTACCTCTTAATACTATGCTCACATACCTATTGAGAGAAATCATGTGAGAAATACTCACCCCCTTGATAAGACCAAAGTATTTTGATGATTTTTCTTGCATGTTGATTTCTTTATCTAAAATCATCTTTAAGAATATTTAGGAGAGGAGCTACTAGATCATTCTCTTCTACATGGATCTCAAATGATTCCAATTCATCTATGATCTCTTCAATTTGGAAATTCTAACCATTAACATTACTAGCTTATTTTATAAACTATTGAATTCATTCCATAGATTTGATTGTAGCTGAATAGAACCTCTCAAGTCACTCCCACACCTTCCTTGTGGTGTCTAAGTCCTGTATATGTGCAATCATGGCATTACTATTGTGCAGAAATAAGGCGGAAGTTACTATCTTATCTCTTTCACCCAAATCTTTTATATCCCTCTTCTTCTTAGTTGATGTCTCATTATCTAAATAGATTTTCCGCTATATTCCACAAATAAGAACCCAAATGCTCTTACCCATGGGAAAAGTTGAAATCCTGAATTTATGAGATTGGTAGTTGGTCTCGTTTAGCTTCTTATTCTAAGTGTTGAACTTAGATGGCAAATTTCCATTTATTTGTGAGCCCCTAAGCTCTTGCTAATGTGAATATGAAGTGAAGATGGCATAAATATAAGCTTGAAAATCTTCTTATCCAATGACTATTTGTATCTTACTGTTTGATTTCTATTTAGGCTCCCACTTCCTCATTTGTATTTGATTTCCCTCCACCAAAGTGTTACACTTATATGTGTTCCTTGAGTAGCTTTGATGCGAACCTCTTTCTATACATGGGCACTTTTACTCTAGTCCTAGCTTGACCTGAAATCATTTCAGCTTTCATCGAAATAAAGACTACTACAGTGAATAAATATATTACTATGTTATATTGACAATCTCATTATGATTGATCTAATTTTCATGTAATGGATTCACTCGTTATCTATTGATTGTTATGAATGTCCATGAATCATTTGTACTTCCATCTGAACATAGATTATTAACAATAAAAATTGTAGATCTTACCTTTTTTAGCATATAGGTAAATATTGATTGTTATGAATGTCCATGAATCATTTGTATTTCCATGTGAACATAGAACATTAAGAATAAGAATTATAGATCTTACTTTTTTTGGCATGTAGGTAAATCATATGTACTTTATAAATCATAACAATGTCTCTTGCATATATATGATGTAGAATGTTATTGTGATCGTTAAGATGTCATAGAGGATATGATATTCCACATTCGTAGATGTGTATGTTCTGGTTTATAGAAGTTTTTCTTACATGTATGTTTGTTATAAACTAGGTTTCTCAATCATTCTAAATATTAAATGCATCTCCCTATCTCACAATAGTATCAAGAATGTATGTAATTTATATGTTAAATGGATGTATTGAACATTTATGTTACATTATAAAGTTATTCAATTTATTGTTTCATGACTTCTTTGAATTTGCATCATTACTTTCAAGAAGATATAGGAAAATATGAATGATATATATGATGGTTTATTAATATTCAGATCAACGATGTCATCATTTATGTCCATATTATGTTTCACATATATAGATAGATCAATATTTGGATAGATAGTTAGATAGAACACATAGATAGATAGATCAATATTTTGATAGATAGACAAATACAATAATAGAGTTTAAAATGAATAAATACACTAACACATATTTAATTAGATAATGAGATAGATAATTAAATAACATGACAATGTCTTATGTTATGGTTGTTACGAAACTTTTGCAAAGCAAAATATGTTCGATCTCCATCTTAAGTGGAGAAAATCGCTTTTGAAATGTTGCATTCCATTCGATGTCATGAAAATTGAAAAGAATGAACTTACTACGTTATATTATAATAATGTGGAAATAAAATATCATTGAAAAGTAAGATAGAGTATCAAATCTACTTCAGAGTGGATTGTCCTTGGCTTTGCAACTATGTACACCTATACAATAACACTTAACAAATAGAAACATTTTATAAAGAAACTATTAATTAATGTAACGATTAGTTTTCTAGGTGATTAGTTTTCTTAGATGAGATAGTGAATAGATTACTTATGGATAATGGGTTCAATGAACTAAACCTAACAAGACATGCTAACATTGCTTAGTCAATATGTATGTGTAGACAATGATAGTCTTATAGAATGAAGGAAATTAAGCAAGCAAGGGGCTTGTTACCTAAAGTTGATACACTCACAAAAATTAGAGATAAATTTGACAATTCAAGTAATTGAAGCCCATAAGTTGAATGCTTTATTTTATTGGACGTAAAAAAAAAAGATTCCCTTTTATTTAGGGCTAACTAACCAATCAACTACCACCTAAAAGTCTGTCTCGTTTAAGTATACATTTAGCAGAGATTTTTGCAAGAGATTTTCGTTAGGGAATCTCATGCTAGATATCTTCATCATCATCGGCCCAAAACAAACCTTGACCTTTTGCATTTGAAGCTTGTAAAGTTTTGCTATTGTTCCTTAAGCTTCAATTTCTTCATCCATATTTACTTCAAGTGCTTGATTGAATTTGTGTAGCTTATTAAAACGTAAGGCCTTAGTAAATATATAGCTAGTGTTGGAGATAGACACCTGCGGAAGCACGCGAGCAGCAAAAGGAAATTGTTGGAGATAGACACCTGCGGAAGCACGCGAACAACACAAGGAAGAAGAAGAAGCTTGGAGCACTTAACAAATAGAAACATTTTATAAAGAAAATATTAATTAATGTAACGATTAGTTTTCTAGGTGATTAATTTTCTTAGATGAGATAGTGAGAATTTGCATGAGGAATATAAACCAAAAGAGGCTTCCAAACTGAAATAGATTACTTGACATGGATAATGGGTTCAATGAACTAAACCTAACAAGAAATGCTAACATTGCTTAGTCAATATGTATGTGTAGACAGTGATAGTCTTATAGAATGAAGGAAATTAAGCAAGCAAGGGGCTTGTTACCTAAAGTTGATACACTCACAAAAATTAGAGATAAATTTGACAATTCATGTAATTGAAGCCCATAAGTTGGATACTTTATTTTATTGGACGAAAAAAAAAGATTCCCTTTAATTTAGGGCTAACTAACCAATCAACTACCACCTAAAAGTCTGTCTCGTTTAAGTATACATTTAGCAGAGATTTTTGCAAGAGATTTTGGTTAGGGAATCTCATGCTAGATATCTTCATCATCATCGGCCCAAAACAAAACTTGACCTTTTGCATTTGAAGCTTGTAAAGTTTTGATATTGTTCCTCAAGCTTCAATTTCTTCATCCATATTTACTTCAAGTGCTTGATTGAATTTGTGTAGCTTATTAAAACTTAAGGCCTCAGTAAATATATAGCTAGTGTTGGAGATAGACACCTGCGGAAGCATGCGAACAGCACAAGGAAATTGTTGGAGATAGACACCTGCGGAAGCACGTGAACAACACAAGGAAGAAGAAGAAGCTTGGAGCACAAACACACAATACTGAATGTATTACTAGAGAATGTACAAAGATAAGTAGACCATTAGGGAAATAGGCGTGTATACAAGCCGAGGGAAAAAACCTCCTAAAGAGGGAAAAAATGCCTCGGCAGTCCTAGTGTGTTCACACACATCATTAGCAAAATATATCAACAAATCCCCCCTGGGAGTGATGTGGTGAACAAGGAGCTGGCACTCATGTATAAGGAAGTGCCAAGCTATGTGCAAATCACTCCACAAACGGAAGTAAGCCCAAAGCTTTGCGGAAAGCTTCAAACTTCTCCCTAGGCAGAGCCTTCGTGAAAAGGTCTGCAATGTTCTCCTGCATGGGCACATATGCCAAGCTGATCTCCCCAGCAGAGAACCTTTCCCTGACATAGTGATAATGCACCTCAATGTGCTTAGTGCGAGCATGGAACACAGGGTTCCTCGCAACTGCCAATGCGCTCTAACTCTCAGTGAAGATGTTGATGGCAGAAAACTAGCCAACACCCAAATCACCCATAAGGCGTCTGAGCCACACACACTCAACAGTCGCTATGAAAGCTTCCCTATACTCAGCCTGATGTACATTCCAACCATGATGGGCTGCAAGTGCACAAATGCTCCGAACAGTAGTCATACGGCATGTAGGTTCAAAGGTCTCATCAAAATCAATGCCTCTTTCCTGTGCATAACCCTTTGCAACAAGCCTAGCCTTATACCTGTCAACTGTACCATCAGGTTTACGCTTCAGCTTGTATACCCACTTAGTGCCAATGGCCTTCTTGCCAGGAGGCAAGTCACATAAAGACCATGTACCATTCTTCATTATAGCATCATATTCAGATTGCATAGCAGCCATCAAATTTTCTGAATTCTGTGCTTCATCAAAAGAAACAGGTTCATTCTCATCACAGAGACTAGACGCAACCATAGCATAGCAATCTGATGCAAAGGAGGCACTATGAGAGCCTGAACGAGTACGATATGACAAAGGTGCATCCAATTTGTTGTCACGCAAAGTCTACACCAGCCATTTTGGCATAATTTTTGGTTGCTCAATATCAGCTCTCTCATCAACAAGTGCATCATGTAAATTTGCATCAGAAATGGAATGATCTGCATCATCATATGAAACCTGCAAAGGCTGAGAAGTTGCCTCATTAGGACAAGCACTAGACTGTCCACCTGTAAAAAGAGGCATCAAAGTATCATACATGTCTTTGGAGCTAACAGATGTCTCCTTAGTACATGAAAGCAATGGTTGAATAGCATCTTCCACAAAGACAACATCACGGCTAACCAGAATGCGTTTAGTCTGTGGATGATACAGACGATAGCCTTTACTTTCAGAACTGTACCCAACAAAAATACATTTTACTACCTTATCATCCAATTTTCTACGATGTTGTTCAGGCACTAATCATATGCCAAACAACCAAAAACATGCAGATGAGCAACAGATGGCTTACGGTCATGCCAAGCCTCATATGGAGTGATAGACTGCAACGCTTTAGTGGGACACCAGTTCAGTACATATGCTGCACACATGACAACCTCAAGCTAGAAACTATGTGGTAAAGCTTGACTTTTGACCATGCACCTCGCCATCTCCATGAGTGACCTGTTCTTTCGTTCAGCAACTCCATTCTGTTGAGGTATATACGACACTATACACTGGTGTTTTATCCCACATTCAGCTAGAAATGCATTAAAATCTGAAGACATATATTCCCCCCCTCGATCAGAACGGAGGGTGCCCATTTTACATGCTGACAGATTTTTAGCCAAAACCAAGAACTGTTTGAAGCACATGAACACTTCGGACTTTGCTTTGAGTGGATATACCCATGCATGCCTGGAAAAATCATCAATGAAAGTCACAAAGTAAAGGTAATTTCCAAAAGAGGGTATCTGCATAGGACCACAGACATCACTATGTACAAGCTACAATTTCTGCGTAGCCCGAACTGAACCATCTTTTGGAAAGAAAGAACGCTGCATTTTGCCCAAAATACAACCTTCACAAACATATTTTCCAGGTGCCTCAAGTTTGGGCAAAGAGGACACCATTTCAGATTTCTGGAGGCATAGCAAACTAGCAAAATTCAGATGACCAAAGCGTGCATGCCAAAGCTTTGCATCTGACATAGCCTGAGAATCATGAACTGCACATGCCGAATCATTCACAGATCTTTCATAGTCTATGAGCTTATACAGCCCACGACATAAAATGCCAGAAGCAATAATCACATCACCATTTGAGAGATCATGAACTGTACACCTGTCATCAACGAATTTCACAACCAAGCCAATCTTGGCTAATGCAGAAACTGATAACAGGTTCTTTTTGATCCCTGGCACAAATAAAGCATCTGACAAAGTGAAAGAAATACCATCAGCAGTAGTCAGAATGATCTTACCAACTCCCATAACAGGATAAGAGGAGTTATTGGCGCATGTGACAGTATTCCCTGTAGGGGCAGGCTCGAGTGAAGAGAAGAAACTGCGCTGCGAGGTAATATGTTTGGTCGCCCCACTGTCAAAGTACCAAACATCTGAGTCTATTACAGACATGCACTGATCATGAGAAGATGGGTCAAAACTACAGACAGTAGTAAATGCCCATTCTTCTTCCTGCACAAGATTTGCAGACTCTGTTTTTGGTGTAGAGGCCTCTGCAACAACCATTCCAGCATCTTTCTTCTTTGCCTCTTTAGCATCCTGTTTTGGACAGCTCTTTATGATATGATCATTTCCTTTACAGTACTTGCAAAACAATTTCTGCTTTTCTGATTTCTTCTCATCTTTATCCTAGTTCTTCGATTGTGCAGCATTTGCAGATTTCTGCTTACTAGTAGAAGAGCCCCATTTTTCTTTGCCCTTTTGACTAGCTAGAAAAGCTTGATCTGCAACATGCATTTTGCCTGCACTGATCTTCCTGCAACAGAACAGAGACTAACTCCTCAAATGACAAGGCATTTGGATTGCCTTTCATCATCAACCGAAGAGTAGAGGCAAAACTCTGATATGAATCAAGAAGACCCTTCAGAACGGTCTGCATAAGTGAGCTATCTGGTATAACCTCATCAGTAGAAATCAATTGTACCTTTAGGTCTTTGATCTTTGTGAGAAAACCGTCCATTGAATCACCTTCATTCATGTGCTCACTCTCCAACTGTTTTCGGAGGTAAGCAACACGAGCCTCATTCCTAGCCTGGTACAATGTGGTTAGTGTATCTCAAGCATCCTTTGCTGTTCTACAAGAGCGAATGGGAGGAATAATGGCACGTTTGACAGACAAAGCTATCAATGCATGTGCCTGGGCATCTCTGCCATCCTAGCGAATCTGCTCTACAGTAGGTGCAACAGAAACCGCAACACAAACAATAATCTGCGGAATATCATCTTCGACACCATCTTCATCAGCCCCAACACCTGTATTTGCAGTACCTGTTGTTACAGGTGTAACAGGACGTCTTTCAACACCCTGCATAATGTTCCACAATCCTTTTGCAACTAGTACATGTTGCATCATATAAGCCCATAATGGGTAGTTGGTACCATCCAACTTTTCCTCAACAGGCAACATACGGAATACATCACTGCTTTCAGCCATGGCTGGTGACTAAAATACCTTGATGCAGAAAATTGACTGTATCTCAAAAAGTTGAACGGAACGACCCAGACGAGTTTTGCTAGAACTGTAGCAGACTTTGAGACGCTTAAACTGGCGAACAGAAACTGGTATATACCTTTGGCACAAAAGGATGAAATAGCCTGCACAAGCGCTAGGATAGTGCGTTCGGAGGCCGAAACGAGCTCAGATCGTGATTTCGGCACCACAGAGCGAAGTAGTTTTGATCTCAGAAACGCCCTGAGTATGCTCACCAAATTTCGTGCGAATCTGAGAGTGCAAACGGAGGAGTGTGGACGGCGCCCTAGATGAAGCGACGAACTGCTCTGATACCAATTGTTGGAGATAGACACCTGCGGAAGCACGCGAACAACACAAGGAAGAAGAAGAAGCTTGGAGCACAAACACACAATGCTGAATGTATTACTAGAGAATGTACAAAGATAAGTAGCCCATTAGGGCAATAGGCGTATATACAAGCCGAGGGAAAAAAACCTCCTAAAGAGGGAAAAAAATGGCCCGGCAGTCCTAATGTGTTCACACACATCACTACCAAAATATATCAACAGCTAGCTTTTCATGATTTTCAAATGTTTTTTATGCATACCTTTAGATAATACCGTCTACCTAGCAAAGTGGTAATGCGGTCCTATTGTTTATTCCTTGCATGAAACACTATATTGGAGGCATGGTAGAAATTGCTCATTTTATCACACTTCATTGGAATCTATTATATGTGCAAATTAAGGGATTCAAATAGCTTCTTAATTCACATTACTTCACAGTACCTTGGGGAAGTTCTAGAAAGTCCACTTGATTTGAAGATAAGGTCACTATTGGTTGCTTCTTGGACTTCCAAGAGACAATTCTTGCTCCAATGACTACTCCATATCCATTAGCAATCCTCATATCTTCATTTGACCCTACCCACGTGAATAAGACTATGCATAAATCTATATACGCCTTCATAAAAATATTAATAATCTTAAATACTATATTTTAGATATTTAAACACCGTTTTGTTGCTACAAGATGTGAACCATAGGAGCATTCAAAAATCGAGATAAGACTCATACTACATGACATATATTTGGTCTAATGATAGCTGCATAGATCAAGAATCCCATGATTGATTCGTATAGTTGGGCATTCTCCTCTTCTTCATTCCATTGGATTGACTAATGGTTCGCTATCAAGCCAAATTTATGTAACATGTCGAGAGTGTACTTTCTTGCATACAAATGTGTATGTTCTTGCTTCTATATGATTTGTATGAACAAAAAAGTACTTTAAATAACTTGAGTATGATATTTCAAATTTTGCTCTAAGTTGGATCTTTATAATGATTCAACTCTTTTTTATCATTTCCTATATGAATTAAGCCATCCTATGTTGTACACTAGTGCATTACCTTTGCTCTTCATGTATGGAGAAGAATATGCTTTGCTTTGAGCATAGACATACCTTTTATCATAATCCAAAAACCTTCTTTTATGTGATCTAGTAGCTTCCTCAAGGCCATGCAAAGCCTTCTTCAACATGCATAAATGCTTTGGGTACCTACTATCCTCACATCCTTGAGGTTGATCCATGTACGAAACATGTCTTAATACTCCATTCAAGAAAGAAACTTGTACATCTTATTGATAGATATTCTATTATTTACTTGCTACAATGCTACCAAACTAATTATAACAATAATTTTTTCTATAGGGATTTATGTCTCCTCATAACTTATACCATAAGTTTGAGTAAGGTGTGTTGCTATTAACGCAGATTTATATTTGGATATTAATGTCCTTAGAGTTCCTCTTGATTTCGTAGACCCATTTTTTTCTAATCACTTTCATCACATTTATCCTTGGCACCAATGTATTCAAGGGCCTTAACTTATTCCTTCATGGCTTCATTCCACTCTCTGTACTTGCTTGCATCCTTAATCTCTCTAAATTCTTTTCCGCTAACTTGGAAGTATGAATCTCCTTTGTTTTGGGAATTAACTACTACTTTTGAAGCTTTTCTCTTTCTGAGCTTTCCCATCGTTTTGCTCAAAACCCAATAACATCCACATTGATCATCATCCTTAACTCTATCTTTGTAGTTCCTTTGTTTCTTCCACAAATCACTTGTTGAAGAATATGATGAACATCCAATGACAAAATCTCATCATATTGCACATCTCTTGATACCTTGACATCCTTGCTTTGGGATTTGAAGAACATATACCATTTTATATTTCTTGCTTATCTTAAGAACACACATTTTTCTATTCTAGCATCCAACTTGTGCCTTATAAGTTCATTGGAACATGCATATAGCATAAACATCCAAATACATTTAGGTGGGAAAGATCTAGTTTCTTCCATAGATGGTTTCATGAGGATTCTATGAATGTATACCTAAATATGGTGCTCTATTCATGATGTATGCTATAGTAGATATGGCATCGCTACAGTAGTAGTTTGGCATATGCATTTTATTAAGAATAGCCCTAGCACATTTTTCCAAGTATCTATTTTCTCTTTCTAAAACCTCGTTTTGTTGAGAGGTATATCTACCTCTTAATACTATGTTCACATATCTATTGAGAGAAATCATGTGAGAAACACTCACCCCCCTTTATAAGACCAAAGTATTTTGATGATTTTTCTTGCATCTTAATTTCTCCATCTAAAATCATCTTTGAGCATATTTAGCACATGAGCTACTAGATCATTCTTTTCATATGGCTCTCGATTGATTCCAATTCATATATGATCTCTTTAATTGGGAAAATGTAACCATTAAATCTACTACTAGGATATTTTATAAACTATTGAATTCATTCCATAGATTTATCTGTTGCTGAATAAAACCTCTCAAGTGATTCCCACCCCTTCCTTGTGGTGTCTAAGTCCTGTATATGTGCAATCATGGCATTACTACTATGTTGAAATAAGATGGAAGTTACTATCTATCTCTTTCACCCAAATCCTTTATATAACTCTTCTTCTTAGTTGATGTCTCATTATCTAGATAGATTTTCCTTTATATTCCACAAATAAGAACCCAAATGCTCTTACCCATGAGAAAAGTTGAAATCCTGAATTTATGAGACTGATAGTTGGTCTTGTTTAGCTTCTTATTCTAAGTGTTGAACTTAGAAGTGGCAAGGTTCCTTTTATTTGTGAGCTCCTAAGCTCTTGCTAATGTGAATATGATGTGAAGATGACATAAATATAAGCTCAAAAATCTTATTATCCAATGACTATTTGTATCTTATTGCTTGATTTCTATTTAGGCATCAGCTTCCTCATTTGTATTTGATTTCCCTCGAGCAAAGTGTTACACTTACTTTATGGTCGAGAATTGACACTCAAGCTTGAGAATCATTACAAAGCATTAAATCGATTCAAATGGAAAGATATCAATATGGTTAAAAAAAGATGGTGAACTCTATCCTTGAACCTCTCGTCCAAAGCATATTGAAGCATGACATCACATGCGAACATATATGTATATGTTCATATTCATATCATGTATAATGATACTATTCATTAGCATATTTGTGATGGTGCCAAGGTTGGAAGTGTATGTGTGTGAACCTAGTTCAAAGGGAATGTAAATATTATCTATGAAAATTATCTCATCTTTGCATATTGGATATTGTGTCCTCTGACAAATGTCACATCTCTTCACATTCCATATGAAGATTAGGCCACCAAATGCTTGAGAACAAAATTGCCTTGATCACTTGATCAGGTCCTAAGTGCCCTCATACAACACCTTGGTGTGCACTCTCTAAGAACTTTAAAAATTTGCTGTTATGGACACATAGTATGACATATCCATCTCATCCACACCTATATAGATTATATCTAATGAGCATTTAGTGTTGAGCCTCCTTCTTTAAACTTCTTCTTAGTACTAAAGTCATCTCTTGAGGAATGTTTTCATCCTCAGAAAGTCAACTAATGGACAACTCCAATCATGTATTAACGACACGATATAATGTTGCATGTTCAAGAAGGGGTGTGTTAATACAAATTGCACAACACTTAGTTATCCTATATACATCTACTTCCATTTTCGCACAATATACACCTAATCTCTTCAGAGTCTGTAGGGTTTGGTGTTTCCGATGATGATTCTCTAATGCATCTACATGTGCTAACTGCAGCCAGTTGACATGCTCTTCTTTGTCCACACAACAAGCAAAGATTCCTTGATTGTTTTTCTTGTTTATGCTTCCTACCAATATATGATATTTTTGAGATTTGACAATTTCTTTGTCCTTTGCTCTCACTATGGGGTTTTTGGGTCCAAATGTAAGAATAGGCACAAGTGTTTTTTAGCCCAATCAAGTACTACTTACAAGTTGAATAGGTAACCATTAGGTAGTTCATTTGATACTCCTTGTGGTGTTTCTCTTGAAGTAAATCTAGAAAGGTGATCTTCCCTTAGTTGATTCTTTCCTTTCCTTACAATTATTTCAAAGTCATACCTTTTTAGTAAGAGAAACCATCTTACTAATATGCTTGTGTTGCAAAGTTTGTTCACAAGGTAGAGTAGAGCATGTTGGTCCATGAAGATTTTAAACTTATTTGCAAGCAAATATTTTCTAAGATTCTTAATTGCATATACTGTACCTAATCCTTCTCTTTTTGTAATTGTGTAGTTCCTCTCTATTGCATTCAACTCTCTGCTTGCATAAACATGGGGAGATCAATGTTTCCTTCATCCATGGGTTATGCTATCACATATCCAATAGCATAATTGGAAGCATCCACATGAACATGGAATGGATTAATCCAATTGGGTACTATTAAGACTGGTGCTAAACACAATCGTCTTTTGAGCTCATTCAAAGAGGTTTCACACTCTTCATTCCACTCAAAGTTAGTCAATCGGTTGTATAGAGGCTTTGCAATTATAACATACATGTGGATAAAATGTCCGTAATATCCACAATGTCCCATGAAGGCTTGTACTTCCTTGACCATCTTTTGTCTAGGTAGCTCTAGAACTTCTCTAACATTATCTTCATCCATCCAGATCCAATTCTTTGACACTATGTGTCCTAGAAATTTACCTTGCCTGACCATAAAAACACACCTTCTTTATAATCTCTACATTTGTAAAAAATCTATTTAACTTTAGGGTTGTGAGTTTGTCTGATGTTGGAGTGAGCACACAAATCATCCACATAGAAATCCATGTTCTTCTGCAAGAATTCCTTGAACACATGACACATCAGCCTTTGAAACATAGCAAGTGCATTGGTGAGGCCAAATGGCATCACAAAAAATGCAAAGATACCCCACTCTGTGGCAAACACTATCTTATGTTGGTTTTCAAGGGCAATGGCTACTTGATTCTAACCTGAGAATACATCAAGGAGACTATACACTTGCTTGCCTGCTACACATTCTAACAAGTGCTCAGGAAGCAAATAACTATCTTGTATAGTGTTTGTGTTAACTTTTTCCAAGTTAGTGCACACACATAACTTTCGATTCTTAAATTATTGATGAAATTTGTGGAAGCATAGATCTGCTTGATGGTTGTGCAAATCTAGAATTGAACTACTTACATCTTCTACTCAATCATAATACCAATATTTCACTAAACAACATACGTTATGTAAAAAACACTAATGATGGCATAAAATCCTAACTATAGGGAAAAAATAAGAAGATAGAAAAATCAATCAGAGTATTTGGATAGGGACTTCTCAATAATCTATGGTGAATTAGCTAAGCGTTAAAGCTTTAATGTTGATGATTCTGTAGTCTAAGTTATTGTTAAGGCTAAGTTTCAAAGCTTTAGTGTTAAAGCTTTCGTAGGCTCTGATTTCAGCACTCAACTTTAGTGTTTAAAACTAGTAGGCTTTGTTTTTCCTAGGGCTTTTGGTGCTTTTTGTAGGTCTTTAATTCTTTTAATTGATCCTAGGTAGTCTTGACTCCCTTTTGTCTTGTTTTAGCTAAAAAAAGAATATTAGTAAGAAAGGAAGAAAAAAGAGAAGAAGAGAAGAAGTAAAAAGGGAAGAGAAAAGAATAAATAAATAGATAAAAAAGAAAGAGCGCTTCTAATTTGTTGTGCATCTTTCATCGGGGTGATTGGTTTTTTAATTAGTTTATGATACCTACTAAAATTGAGCAATTGCTAGCTCCTATGTAAGTGGGAGTAGTGTGAACCTGTTGAATTGTTGTTTCATCGGTGTCTTCTTACCTTGCGCATCTTCTTTGACTTCAATAAACCATTCTTTTCATGGCAAGGATTGTACCATTTTTGGTGCATGATAATGTGGGTCCATGTTAGATATTGCTAGATCCAACAAATCTCTTGAACTCTTTCGTGTTAAACCCCAAGTTGACATCCTTTGAAGGATGGACATTTTGATGAAACAAGACGAGCTAAAGAAGATTCGCCTAATCATGCAATTTTTTGGTCCTAAACCTCCTCTCGAATCCCTTTGTCAATGGTTTATAAAAGAGTGGTTTCCTTGTCGCCTTGTTGTTTGCAAGTCCTAGCTCTACTAGCAAATCACATCCTATTAATTTTTGAAAATAAGGAAATGGCCATCCAAGCTTTGCAAGTTGGCATTTTGAAAATTTGGCACACAAATCTATGCCTTTTCAAGTGGTTCCTAGACTTTGTGCCAAATAAGTTGAAATCCTTGTGCAGGTTTCCACTCTTATTTGAACTCCCTAATCTACCCTACTTCCTATATGGGTTTTTCAAGGAGATTGTGGTGCCCATTTGTCGACCCATGTCCTCTAGATGAGAGTCTGGAGGTTTCATCTATGTGCATGTGTTGTACTCTCTCAATGCAAGATGGTAATGACACCCATAGATTTATGTCAAAGTAGACATTAACAGGGATCTTCCTTCCAAAATTAGAATAGATATTAGTGAATTTGAACCCCTAGAGAATGAGGTGCTCTATAAAAATATATTAAATGATTTTTTCTTGTGCAATATGCAAGGGCACAAGATTAATGATTTCCCAATGCAGCAAAAAAATCCACTAGGAATAGGCAAGGGACTAAAAATGCTCAGGCAACATTCAAAAAATAAAATAGTGAGATGATGATGAAGAAGAAGAAGACCCAACGGTGATAGTGAGATGAATCCCTCTCGCTTGGTCCAAGAAATAAAAATGTTAATAAATTGGAAAATCAATCTCTTAGACTATCCAAGGGGAATGAATCAATTTTGGACATACAAAAAGGATAAAACTCTAGAGGATATTGCTACTAGTAAAGAAGAAAATCTAGGGGGGTACACCACAAGCAAAGAGGATAGACTCACCACTAGCAAAGAAGATAATCTTGATAGCAAAAGTTGGATCATTGAATAAACAATTCCAATTCTATTACAATATTTTTTTTTTCACAAAGAAGGATTCTAAAAAAGGGAGAACTCTAGTAGAAATCCCTTCTTGTATAAATAATGGAATTATCAAGCTGATTCACAAGAAGGGGGAAAAAAACAGAATAGAGAACTGGCGGCCAATTACGATGCTTCAAACAGGATACAAGATCCTCGCCAAAGTCATTGCCAACAGACTGGCGTGCCACCTGAGATCTTGGCTTAGTGAGGACCAAAAAGGCTTCATCAAAGGCAGGTCCATTCTGGAAACCATTTTGGATATTTGGGAAGGTATTCAATTTGCAAAAGAGTCTAATCAAGATGTGGTCTTCCTCAAGATCGACTTTGACAAAGCCTACGATAGGCTGGAATGGGACTATATTCTGCAGTCGCTCCAAGACCTCGGATGCAGTCAGAAATTCACCAAGATGATCGCGACCCTTCTCGGCAACGCAACGACTCAGATTAACGTTAACGGCAAACTTTCGAAGGCGATCCATCTTAAAAGATCTATTAGACAAGGGTGCCCTCTTGCCCCCCTTCTCTTTGCCATCGCCACTGAGGGGCTGAGCAGACTCGTGGCTCATCATGTGGAGGCTGGCAATATCAAAGGCCTCCAGCTACCTCACGACCACAGTCAAATCATCATGAGACTTTTTGCTGACGATATGAACGCGTTCGTTCACAATGATAATACCAGCCTGGAGACTTTCTGGAGGTGTCTTGACACCTTCTGTGAGGCCTCTGGATCCAAAATCAACCACAATAAGACCGCCTTTAGGGCCATTGTGGGACACCAACCTGGCCTTCTCATTGATCATGGCTGTCAAATTATTCCGCAGGGCCAAATCTTTCGGCTGCTCGGAATCCCCCTGGGGTTTGGCGTCTCTATGGAGCAGCGATGGAACTGGGTGCTAGCCAAACTTGAAAACAAGCTAAATTACTGGAGAGGCATGCAAATCAATCTCGCTGGACGGGCGATGGTTATCAACACGTTCCTCCTCTCGTCTACCATCTATTTCCTTTCTTGCTGGAGACCAAATGAGCAAGGCCTGTCCAAACTGAATAGCATCTGCAGAAACTTTCTTTGGACAGGTGACCATAACAGAAGGGGGGTGCCTAAAATCAAGTGGGCCTTCTGCACCAGCCCAAGAGATAGCGGGGGGCTTGGCATCCTGGACATTGGGTGTATGGCTAACAAACTGGCAGCCAAATGGATGATTAAAGCTTGGTGCAATAGGGAGGCCTCGTGGGCCAAGCTGATCTTCAGAAACAAAAACGAGTTGGCCCTCACGGGGTCCCCGAACTGGAAGAACCTTGACATCATGACCCTGCTCTTCTCCCCGATCCCTGTCTTCCCGAAAGGCTCCAACCTCGTTTGCTCTCTTTGGAAGGGCTGGAATAAAGTCAAAAGCTTCACAAGAATTAGCGAGGACTGGAAGTGGGCGGCCGGAATCAGACAAAACGACTCTATCTGGTTTCCAATACATGGCATCCGGAGTGTGGAATCGTGGAACATTCAAAATGCCAAGAAGTTATGGAACAAAGGATTCAAAAAATGGAAACACCTCTGGAAACAAGACACCAACAGTTGGATCAACTTCGAGGATATCGACCCTCGCATAAACATCTCCTACGAAGAATGGAACACCTTGCAAAGCAGATGCCTCGCTTGGGATCGTCACAAAACTCGCCTCCTCATGGGACATGATGCTCCGAACGCGCGTGGTCTCAAATGGCACAATGGAAATAGCCTACTCAAAATCCCGAACATCAAAGAAACAAATGACCTCGAGATCAGCCTCAACAAGAAGTGGTGCCTGTCTTGGACGCGGCTTCGGTGGGACATGAAATTCATGGGCATCTGGCACCCACTTATAGAGATTAAGAAGTCTGTCCTCCTATGGCAAATTCTTCATCGCGGAATTTGGACTAACCATAAGGCAAACAAAATTTGTGGGATCCCTCCGTGGTGCAAACGCTGCCACCGTGCAATCGAAGATGTCCCACACATCTTCCTTTCTTGCCCCAACTCCTTCAGAATCTGGCAGATGGTTGGACTGAAAATCAGAGTTCAGAAACAGCTCAGTTGGAAACAAGTCCTATTGGGAGAAGCGATTGGCTGCTCTGCGGCTCTCTGGAACGCAATCAGAGGGGAAGTCCTGTGGAAAATCTGGCGAGAGCGGTGTGCTCTCAACTTCGGCGACCCCCCCAGGGAGTGGTCGATTGAAAAATCTCTATTCCTCCTTGGCAAAAGGATCGTCAACAGTAAGAAATCCCCCCCCTTCAGACACCATCAGGTCCTCATGTTGATCAACAACAAGCTCAAACCCAAGTGGGTCCCGCATGAGGGCGACGAGAGGGTGATCAACCTTCTTTGTAATGCAACCTAGGAATCAACCATGCTTCCCCTGCTTTGTGGGATTTGGGGGGTCCCGTGGGCACTAGACCCCTTTTCTTGTACCTTTGTTTCTTAATTTAATTCAAGTCCGGGAGAGTAGGCCATTGCCGAACTTCCTTTATGAGAAATTTGTGGAAGCATAGATCTGCTTGATGGTTGTGCAAATCTAGAATTGAACTACTTACATCTTCTACTCAATCATAATACCAATATTTTACTAAACAACATACGTTATGTAAAAAACACTAATGATGGCATAAAATCCTAACTATAGGGAAAAAATAAGAAGATAGAAAAATCAATCAGAGTATTTGGATAGGGACTTCTCAATAATCTATGGTGAATTAGCTAAGCATTAAAGCTTTAATGTTGATGATTTCGTAGTCTAAGTTATTGTTAAGGCTAAGTGTCAAAGCTTTAGTGCTAAAGCTTTCGTAGGCTCTGATTTCAGCACTCAACTTTAGCGTTTAAAACTAGTAGGCTTTGTTTTTCCTAGGGCTTTTGATGCTTTTTGTAAGTCTTTAATTCTTTTAATTGATCCTAGGTAGTCTTGACTCCCTTTTGTCTTGTTTTAGCTAAAAAAAGAATATTAGTAAGAAAGGAAGAAAAAAGAGAAGAAAAGAAGAAGTAAAAAGGGAAGAGAAAAGAATAAATAAATAGATAAAAAAGAAAGAGCGCTTCTAATTTGTTGTGCATCTTTCATCGGGGTGATTGGTTTTTTAATTAGTTTATGATACCTACTAAAATTGAGCAATTGCTAGCTCCTATGTAAGTGGGAGTAGTGTGAACCTGTTGAATTGTTGTTTCATCGGTGTCTTCTTACCTTGCGCATCTTCTTTGACTTCAATAAACCATTCTTTTCATGGCAAGGATTGTACCATTTTTGGTGCATGATAATGTGGGTCCATGTTAGATATTGCTAGATCCAACAAATCTCTTGAACTCTTTCGTGTTAAACCCCAAGTTGACATCCTTTGAAGGATGGACATTTTGATGAAACAAGACGAGCTAAAGAAGATTCGCCTAATCATGCAATTTTTTGGTCCTAAACCTCCTCTCGAATCCCTTTGTCAATGGTTTATAAAAGAGTGGTTTCCTTGTCGCCTTGTTGTTTGCAAGTCCTAGCTCTACTAGCAAATCACATCCTATTAATTTTTGAAAATAAGGAAATGGCCATCCAAGCTTTGCAAGTTGGCATTTTGAAAATTTGGCACACAAATCTATGCCTTTTCAAGTGGTTCCTAGACTTTGTGCCAAATAAGTTGAAATCCTTGTGCAGGTTTCCACTCTTATTTGAACTCCCTAATCTACCCTACTTCCTATATGGGTTTTTCAAGGAGATTGTGGTGCCCATTTGTCGACCCATGTCCTCTAGATGAGAGTCTGGAGGTTTCATCTATGTGCATGTGTTGTACTCTCTCAATGCAAGATGGTAATGACACCCATAGATTTATGTCAAAGTAGACATTAACAGGGATCTTCCTTCCAAAATTAGAATAGATATTAGTGAATTTGAACCCCTAGAGAATGAGGTGCTCTATAAAAATATATTAAATGATTTTTTCTTGTGCAATATGCAAGGGCACAAGATTAATGATTTCCCAATGCAGCAAAAAAATCCACTAGGAATAGGCAAGGGACTAAAAATGCTCAGGCAACATTCAAAAAATAAAATAGTGAGATGATGATGAAGAAGAAGAAGACCCAACGGTGATAGTGAGATGAATCCCTCTCGCTTGGTCCAAGAAATAAAAATGTTAATAAATTGGAAAATCAATCTCTTAGACTATCCAAGGGGAATGAATCAATTTTGGACATACAAAAAGGATAAAACTCTAGAGGATATTGCTACTAGTAAAGAAGAAAATCTAGGGGGGTACACCACAAGCAAAGAGGATAGACTCACCACTAGCAAAGAAGATAATCTTGATAGCAAAAGTTGGATCATTGAATAAACAATTCCAATTCTATTACAATATTTTTTTTTTCACAAAGAAGGATTCTAAAAAAGGGAGAACTCTAGTAGAAATCCCTTCTTGTATAAATAATGGAATTATCAAGCTGATTCACAAGAAGGGGGAAAAAAACAGAATAGAGAACTGGCGGCCAATTACGATGCTTCAAACAGGATACAAGATCCTCGCCAAAGTCATTGCCAACAGACTGGCGTGCCACCTGAGATCTTGGCTTAGTGAGGACCAAAAAGGCTTCATCAAAGGCAGGTCCATTCTGGAAACCATTTTGGATATTTGGGAAGGTATTCAATTTGCAAAAGAGTCTAATCAAGATGTGGTCTTCCTCAAGATCGACTTTGACAAAGCCTACGATAGGCTGGAATGGGACTATATTCTGCAGTCGCTCCAAGACCTCGGATGCAGTCAAAAATTCACCAAGATGATCGCGACCCTTCTCGGCAACGCAACGACTCAGATTAACGTTAACGGCAAACTTTCGAAGGCGATCCATCTTAAAAGATCTATTAGACAAGGGTGCCCTCTTGCCCCCCTTCTCTTTGCCATCGCCACTGAGGGGCTGAGCAGACTCGTGGCTCATCATGTGGAGGCTGGCAATATCAAAGGCCTCCAGCTACCTCACGACCACAGTCAAATCATCATGAGACTTTTTGCTGACGATATGAACGCGTTCGTTCACAATGATAATACCAGCCTGGAGACTTTCTGGAGGTGTCTTGACACCTTCTGTGAGGCCTCTGGATCCAAAATCAACCACAATAAGACCGCCTTTAGGGCCATTGTGGGACACCAACCTGGCCTTCTCATTGATCATGGCTGTCAAATTATTCCGCAGGGCCAAATCTTTCGGCTGCTCGGAATCCCCCTGGGGTTTGGCGTCTCTATGGAGCAGCGATGGAACTGGGTGCTAGCCAAACTTGAAAACAAGCTAAATTACTGGAGAGGCATGCAAATCAATCTCGCTGGACGGGCGATGGTTATCAACACGTTCCTCCTCTCGTCTACCATCTATTTCCTTTCTTGCTGGAGACCAAATGAGCAAGGCCTGTCCAAACTGAATAGCATCTGCAGAAACTTTCTTTGGACAGGTGACCATAACAGAAGGGGGGTGCCTAAAATCAAGTGGGCCTTCTGCACCAGCCCAAGAGATAGCGGGGGGCTTGGCATCCTGGACATTGGGTGTATGGCTAACAAACTGGCAGCCAAATGGATGATTAAAGCTTGGTGCAATAGGGAGGCCTCGTGGGCCAAGCTGATCTTCAGAAACAAAAACGAGTTGGCCCTCACGGGGTCCCCGAACTGGAAGAACCTTGACATCATGACCCTGCTCTTCTCCCCGATCCCTGTCTTCCCGAAAGGCTCCAACCTCGTTTGCTCTCTTTGGAAGGGCTGGAATAAAGTCAAAAGCTTCACAAGAATTAGCGAGGACTGGAAGTGGGCGGCCGGAATCAGACAAAACGACTCTATCTGGTTTCCAATACATGGCATCCGGAGTGTGGAATCGTGGAACATTCAAAATGCCAAGAAGTTATGGAACAAAGGATTCAAAAAATGGAAACACCTCTGGAAACAAGACACCAACAGTTGGATCAACTTCGAGGATATCGACCCTCGCATAAACATCTCCTACGAAGAATGGAACACCTTGCAAAGCAGATGCCTCGCTTGGGATCGTCACAAAACTCGCCTCCTCATGGGACATGATGCTCCGAACGCGCGTGGTCTCAAATGGCACAATGGAAATAGCCTACTCAAAATCCCGAACATCAAAGAAACAAATGACCTCGAGATCAGCCTCAACAAGAAGTGGTGCCTGTCTTGGACGCGGCTTCGGTGGGACATGAAATTCATGGGCATCTGGCACCCACTTATAGAGATTAAGAAGTCTGTCCTCCTATGGCAAATTCTTCATCGCGGAATTTGGACTAACCATAAGGCAAACAAAATTTGTGGGATCCCTCCGTGGTGCAAACGCTGCCACCGTGCAATCGAAGATGTCCCACACATCTTCCTTTCTTGCCCCAACTCCTTCAGAATCTGGCAGATGGTTGGACTGAAAATCAGAGTTCAGAAACAGCTCAGTTGGAAACAAGTCCTATTGGGAGAAGCGATTGGCTGCTCTGCGGCTCTCTGGAACGCAATCAGAGGGGAAGTCCTGTGGAAAATCTGGCGAGAGCGGTGTGCTCTCAACTTCGGCGACCCCCCCAGGGAGTGGTCGATTGAAAAATCTCTATTCCTCCTTGGCAAAAGGATCGTCAACAGTAAGAAATCCCCCCCCTTCAGACACCATCAGGTCCTCATGTTGATCAACAACAAGCTCAAACCCAAGTGGGTCCCGCATGAGGGCGACGAGAGGGTGATCAACCTTCTTTGTAATGCAACCTAGGAATCAACCATGCTTCCCCTGCTTTGTGGGATTTGGGGGGTCCCGTGGGCACTAGACCCCTTTTCTTGTACCTTTGTTTCTTAATTTAATTCAAGTCCGGGAGAGTAGGCCATTGCCGAACTTCCTTTATGAGAAATTTGTGGAAGCATAGATCTGCTTGATGGTTGTGCAAATCTAGAATTGAACTACTTACATCTTCTACTCAATCATAATACCAATATTTTACTAAACAACATACGTTATGTAAAAAACACTAATGATGGCATAAAATCCTAACTATAGGGAAAAAATAAGAAGATAGAAAAATCAATCAGAGTATTTGGATAGGGACTTCTCAATAATCTATGGTGAATTAGCTAAGCATTAAAGCTTTAATGTTGATGATTTCGTAGTCTAAGTTATTGTTAAGGCTAAGTGTCAAAGCTTTAGTGCTAAAGCTTTCGTAGGCTCTGATTTCAGCACTCAACTTTAGCGTTTAAAACTAGTAGGCTTTGTTTTTCCTAGGGCTTTTGATGCTTTTTGTAAGTCTTTAATTCTTTTAATTGATCCTAGGTAGTCTTGACTCCCTTTTGTCTTGTTTTAGCTAAAAAAAGAATATTAGTAAGAAAGGAAGAAAAAAGAGAAGAAAAGAAGAAGTAAAAAGGGAAGAGAAAAGAATAAATAAATAGATAAAAAAGAAAGAGCGCTTCTAATTTGTTGTGCATCTTTCATCGGGGTGATTGGTTTTTTAATTAGTTTATGATACCTACTAAAATTGAGCAATTGCTAGCTCCTATGTAAGTGGGAGTAGTGTGAACCTGTTGAATTGTTGTTTCATCGGTGTCTTCTTACCTTGCGCATCTTCTTTGACTTCAATAAACCATTCTTTTCATGGCAAGGATTGTACCATTTTTGGTGCATGATAATGTGGGTCCATGTTAGATATTGCTAGATCCAACAAATCTCTTGAACTCTTTCGTGTTAAACCCCAAGTTGACATCCTTTGAAGGATGGACATTTTGATGAAACAAGACGAGCTAAAGAAGATTCGCCTAATCATGCAATTTTTTGGTCCTAAACCTCCTCTCGAATCCCTTTGTCAATGGTTTATAAAAGAGTGGTTTCCTTGTCGCCTTGTTGTTTGCAAGTCCTAGCTCTACTAGCAAATCACATCCTATTAATTTTTGAAAATAAGGAAATGGCCATCCAAGCTTTGCAAGTTGGCATTTTGAAAATTTGGCACACAAATCTATGCCTTTTCAAGTGGTTCCTAGACTTTGTGCCAAATAAGTTGAAATCCTTGTGCAGGTTTCCACTCTTATTTGAACTCCCTAATCTACCCTACTTCCTATATGGGTTTTTCAAGGAGATTGTGGTGCCCATTTGTCGACCCATGTCCTCTAGATGAGAGTCTGGAGGTTTCATCTATGTGCATGTGTTGTACTCTCTCAATGCAAGATGGTAATGACACCCATAGATTTATGTCAAAGTAGACATTAACAGGGATCTTCCTTCCAAAATTAGAATAGATATTAGTGAATTTGAACCCCTAGAGAATGAGGTGCTCTATAAAAATATATTAAATGATTTTTTCTTGTGCAATATGCAAGGGCACAAGATTAATGATTTCCCAATGCAGCAAAAAAATCCACTAGGAATAGGCAAGGGACTAAAAATGCTCAGGCAACATTCAAAAAATAAAATAGTGAGATGATGATGAAGAAGAAGAAGACCCAACGGTGATAGTGAGATGAATCCCTCTCGCTTGGTCCAAGAAATAAAAATGTTAATAAATTGGAAAATCAATCTCTTAGACTATCCAAGGGGAATGAATCAATTTTGGACATACAAAAAGGATAAAACTCTAGAGGATATTGCTACTAGTAAAGAAGAAAATCTAGGGGGGTACACCACAAGCAAAGAGGATAGACTCACCACTAGCAAAGAAGATAATCTTGATAGCAAAAGTTGGATCATTGAATAAACAATTCCAATTCTATTACAATATTTTTTTTTTCACAAAGAAGGATTCTAAAAAAGGGAGAACTCTAGTAGAAATCCCTTCTTGTATAAATAATGGAATTATCAAGCTGATTCACAAGAAGGGGGAAAAAAACAGAATAGAGAACTGGCGGCCAATTACGATGCTTCAAACAGGATACAAGATCCTCGCCAAAGTCATTGCCAACAGACTGGCGTGCCACCTGAGATCTTGGCTTAGTGAGGACCAAAAAGGCTTCATCAAAGGCAGGTCCATTCTGGAAACCATTTTGGATATTTGGGAAGGTATTCAATTTGCAAAAGAGTCTAATCAAGATGTGGTCTTCCTCAAGATCGACTTTGACAAAGCCTACGATAGGCTGGAATGGGACTATATTCTGCAGTCGCTCCAAGACCTCGGATGCAGTCAGAAATTCACCAAGATGATCGCGACCCTTCTCGGCAACGCAACGACTCAGATTAACGTTAACGGCAAACTTTCGAAGGCGATCCATCTTAAAAGATCTATTAGACAAGGGTGCCCTCTTGCCCCCCTTCTCTTTGCCATCGCCACTGAGGGGCTGAGCAGACTCGTGGCTCATCATGTGGAGGCTGGCAATATCAAAGGCCTCCAGCTACCTCACGACCACAGTCAAATCATCATGAGACTTTTTGCTGACGATATGAACGCGTTCGTTCACAATGATAATACCAGCCTGGAGACTTTCTGGAGGTGTCTTGACACCTTCTGTGAGGCCTCTGGATCCAAAATCAACCACAATAAGACCGCCTTTAGGGCCATTGTGGGACACCAACCTGGCCTTCTCATTGATCATGGCTGTCAAATTATTCCGCAGGGCCAAATCTTTCGGCTGCTCGGAATCCCCCTGGGGTTTGGCGTCTCTATGGAGCAGCGATGGAACTGGGTGCTAGCCAAACTTGAAAACAAGCTAAATTACTGGAGAGGCATGCAAATCAATCTCGCTGGACGGGCGATGGTTATCAACACGTTCCTCCTCTCGTCTACCATCTATTTCCTTTCTTGCTGGAGACCAAATGAGCAAGGCCTGTCCAAACTGAATAGCATCTGCAGAAACTTTCTTTGGACAGGTGACCATAACAGAAGGGGGGTGCCTAAAATCAAGTGGGCCTTCTGCACCAGCCCAAGAGATAGCGGGGGGCTTGGCATCCTGGACATTGGGTGTATGGCTAACAAACTGGCAGCCAAATGGATGATTAAAGCTTGGTGCAATAGGGAGGCCTCGTGGGCCAAGCTGATCTTCAGAAACAAAAACGAGTTGGCCCTCACGGGGTCCCCGAACTGGAAGAACCTTGACATCATGACCCTGCTCTTCTCCCCGATCCCTGTCTTCCCGAAAGGCTCCAACCTCGTTTGCTCTCTTTGGAAGGGCTGGAATAAAGTCAAAAGCTTCACAAGAATTAGCGAGGACTGGAAGTGGGCGGCCGGAATCAGACAAAACGACTCTATCTGGTTTCCAATACATGGCATCCGGAGTGTGGAATCGTGGAACATTCAAAATGCCAAGAAGTTATGGAACAAAGGATTCAAAAAATGGAAACACCTCTGGAAACAAGACACCAACAGTTGGATCAACTTCGAGGATATCGACCCTCGCATAAACATCTCCTACGAAGAATGGAACACCTTGCAAAGCAGATGCCTCGCTTGGGATCGTCACAAAACTCGCCTCCTCATGGGACATGATGCTCCGAACGCGCGTGGTCTCAAATGGCACAATGGAAATAGCCTACTCAAAATCCCGAACATCAAAGAAACAAATGACCTCGAGATCAGCCTCAACAAGAAGTGGTGCCTGTCTTGGACGCGGCTTCGGTGGGACATGAAATTCATGGGCATCTGGCACCCACTTATAGAGATTAAGAAGTCTGTCCTCCTATGGCAAATTCTTCATCGCGGAATTTGGACTAACCATAAGGCAAACAAAATTTGTGGGATCCCTCCGTGGTGCAAACGCTGCCACCGTGCAATCGAAGATGTCCCACACATCTTCCTTTCTTGCCCCAACTCCTTCAGAATCTGGCAGATGGTTGGACTGAAAATCAGAGTTCAGAAACAGCTCAGTTGGAAACAAGTCCTATTGGGAGAAGCGATTGGCTGCTCTGCGGCTCTCTGGAACGCAATCAGAGGGGAAGTCCTGTGGAAAATCTGGCGAGAGCGGTGTGCTCTCAACTTCGGCGACCCCCCCAGGGAGTGGTCGATTGAAAAATCTCTATTCCTCCTTGGCAAAAGGATCGTCAACAGTAAGAAATCCCCCCCCTTCAGACACCATCAGGTCCTCATGTTGATCAACAACAAGCTCAAACCCAAGTGGGTCCCGCATGAGGGCGACGAGAGGGTGATCAACCTTCTTTGTAATGCAACCTAGGAATCAACCATGCTTCCCCTGCTTTGTGGGATTTGGGGGGTCCCGTGGGCACTAGACCCCTTTTCTTGTACCTTTGTTTCTTAATTTAATTCAAGTCCGGGAGAGTAGGCCATTGCCGAACTTCCTTTATGAGAAATTTGTGGAAGCATAGATCTGCTTGATGGTTGTGCAAATCTAGAATTGAACTACTTACATCTTCTACTCAATCATAATACCAATATTTTACTAAACAACATACGTTATGTAAAAAACACTAATGATGGCATAAAATCCTAACTATAGGGAAAAAATAAGAAGATAGAAAAATCAATCAGAGTATTTGGATAGGGACTTCTCAATAATCTATGGTGAATTAGCTAAGCATTAAAGCTTTAATGTTGATGATTTCGTAGTCTAAGTTATTGTTAAGGCTAAGTGTCAAAGCTTTAGTGCTAAAGCTTTCGTAGGCTCTGATTTCAGCACTCAACTTTAGCGTTTAAAACTAGTAGGCTTTGTTTTTCCTAGGGCTTTTGATGCTTTTTGTAAGTCTTTAATTCTTTTAATTGATCCTAGGTAGTCTTGACTCCCTTTTGTCTTGTTTTAGCTAAAAAAAGAATATTAGTAAGAAAGGAAGAAAAAAGAGAAGAAAAGAAGAAGTAAAAAGGGAAGAGAAAAGAATAAATAAATAGATAAAAAAGAAAGAGCGCTTCTAATTTGTTGTGCATCTTTCATCGGGGTGATTGGTTTTTTAATTAGTTTATGATACCTACTAAAATTGAGCAATTGCTAGCTCCTATGTAAGTGGGAGTAGTGTGAACCTGTTGAATTGTTGTTTCATCGGTGTCTTCTTACCTTGCGCATCTTCTTTGACTTCAATAAACCATTCTTTTCATGGCAAGGATTGTACCATTTTTGGTGCATGATAATGTGGGTCCATGTTAGATATTGCTAGATCCAACAAATCTCTTGAACTCTTTCGTGTTAAACCCCAAGTTGACATCCTTTGAAGGATGGACATTTTGATGAAACAAGACGAGCTAAAGAAGATTCGCCTAATCATGCAATTTTTTGGTCCTAAACCTCCTCTCGAATCCCTTTGTCAATGGTTTATAAAAGAGTGGTTTCCTTGTCGCCTTGTTGTTTGCAAGTCCTAGCTCTACTAGCAAATCACATCCTATTAATTTTTGAAAATAAGGAAATGGCCATCCAAGCTTTGCAAGTTGGCATTTTGAAAATTTGGCACACAAATCTATGCCTTTTCAAGTGGTTCCTAGACTTTGTGCCAAATAAGTTGAAATCCTTGTGCAGGTTTCCACTCTTATTTGAACTCCCTAATCTACCCTACTTCCTATATGGGTTTTTCAAGGAGATTGTGGTGCCCATTTGTCGACCCATGTCCTCTAGATGAGAGTCTGGAGGTTTCATCTATGTGCATGTGTTGTACTCTCTCAATGCAAGATGGTAATGACACCCATAGATTTATGTCAAAGTAGACATTAACAGGGATCTTCCTTCCAAAATTAGAATAGATATTAGTGAATTTGAACCCCTAGAGAATGAGGTGCTCTATAAAAATATATTAAATGATTTTTTCTTGTGCAATATGCAAGGGCACAAGATTAATGATTTCCCAATGCAGCAAAAAAATCCACTAGGAATAGGCAAGGGACTAAAAATGCTCAGGCAACATTCAAAAAATAAAATAGTGAGATGATGATGAAGAAGAAGAAGACCCAACGGTGATAGTGAGATGAATCCCTCTCGCTTGGTCCAAGAAATAAAAATGTTAATAAATTGGAAAATCAATCTCTTAGACTATCCAAGGGGAATGAATCAATTTTGGACATACAAAAAGGATAAAACTCTAGAGGATATTGCTACTAGTAAAGAAGAAAATCTAGGGGGGTACACCACAAGCAAAGAGGATAGACTCACCACTAGCAAAGAAGATAATCTTGATAGCAAAAGTTGGATCATTGAATAAACAATTCCAATTCTATTACAATATTTTTTTTTTCACAAAGAAGGATTCTAAAAAAGGGAGAACTCTAGTAGAAATCCCTTCTTGTATAAATAATGGAATTATCAAGCTGATTCACAAGAAGGGGGAAAAAAACAGAATAGAGAACTGGCGGCCAATTACGATGCTTCAAACAGGATACAAGATCCTCGCCAAAGTCATTGCCAACAGACTGGCGTGCCACCTGAGATCTTGGCTTAGTGAGGACCAAAAAGGCTTCATCAAAGGCAGGTCCATTCTGGAAACCATTTTGGATATTTGGGAAGGTATTCAATTTGCAAAAGAGTCTAATCAAGATGTGGTCTTCCTCAAGATCGACTTTGACAAAGCCTACGATAGGCTGGAATGGGACTATATTCTGCAGTCGCTCCAAGACCTCGGATGCAGTCAAAAATTCACCAAGATGATCGCGACCCTTCTCGGCAACGCAACGACTCAGATTAACGTTAACGGCAAACTTTCGAAGGCGATCCATCTTAAAAGATCTATTAGACAAGGGTGCCCTCTTGCCCCCCTTCTCTTTGCCATCGCCACTGAGGGGCTGAGCAGACTCGTGGCTCATCATGTGGAGGCTGGCAATATCAAAGGCCTCCAGCTACCTCACGACCACAGTCAAATCATCATGAGACTTTTTGCTGACGATATGAACGCGTTCGTTCACAATGATAATACCAGCCTGGAGACTTTCTGGAGGTGTCTTGACACCTTCTGTGAGGCCTCTGGATCCAAAATCAACCACAATAAGACCGCCTTTAGGGCCATTGTGGGACACCAACCTGGCCTTCTCATTGATCATGGCTGTCAAATTATTCCGCAGGGCCAAATCTTTCGGCTGCTCGGAATCCCCCTGGGGTTTGGCGTCTCTATGGAGCAGCGATGGAACTGGGTGCTAGCCAAACTTGAAAACAAGCTAAATTACTGGAGAGGCATGCAAATCAATCTCGCTGGACGGGCGATGGTTATCAACACGTTCCTCCTCTCGTCTACCATCTATTTCCTTTCTTGCTGGAGACCAAATGAGCAAGGCCTGTCCAAACTGAATAGCATCTGCAGAAACTTTCTTTGGACAGGTGACCATAACAGAAGGGGGGTGCCTAAAATCAAGTGGGCCTTCTGCACCAGCCCAAGAGATAGCGGGGGGCTTGGCATCCTGGACATTGGGTGTATGGCTAACAAACTGGCAGCCAAATGGATGATTAAAGCTTGGTGCAATAGGGAGGCCTCGTGGGCCAAGCTGATCTTCAGAAACAAAAACGAGTTGGCCCTCACGGGGTCCCCGAACTGGAAGAACCTTGACATCATGACCCTGCTCTTCTCCCCGATCCCTGTCTTCCCGAAAGGCTCCAACCTCGTTTGCTCTCTTTGGAAGGGCTGGAATAAAGTCAAAAGCTTCACAAGAATTAGCGAGGACTGGAAGTGGGCGGCCGGAATCAGACAAAACGACTCTATCTGGTTTCCAATACATGGCATCCGGAGTGTGGAATCGTGGAACATTCAAAATGCCAAGAAGTTATGGAACAAAGGATTCAAAAAATGGAAACACCTCTGGAAACAAGACACCAACAGTTGGATCAACTTCGAGGATATCGACCCTCGCATAAACATCTCCTACGAAGAATGGAACACCTTGCAAAGCAGATGCCTCGCTTGGGATCGTCACAAAACTCGCCTCCTCATGGGACATGATGCTCCGAACGCGCGTGGTCTCAAATGGCACAATGGAAATAGCCTACTCAAAATCCCGAACATCAAAGAAACAAATGACCTCGAGATCAGCCTCAACAAGAAGTGGTGCCTGTCTTGGACGCGGCTTCGGTGGGACATGAAATTCATGGGCATCTGGCACCCACTTATAGAGATTAAGAAGTCTGTCCTCCTATGGCAAATTCTTCATCGCGGAATTTGGACTAACCATAAGGCAAACAAAATTTGTGGGATCCCTCCGTGGTGCAAACGCTGCCACCGTGCAATCGAAGATGTCCCACACATCTTCCTTTCTTGCCCCAACTCCTTCAGAATCTGGCAGATGGTTGGACTGAAAATCAGAGTTCAGAAACAGCTCAGTTGGAAACAAGTCCTATTGGGAGAAGCGATTGGCTGCTCTGCGGCTCTCTGGAACGCAATCAGAGGGGAAGTCCTGTGGAAAATCTGGCGAGAGCGGTGTGCTCTCAACTTCGGCGACCCCCCCAGGGAGTGGTCGATTGAAAAATCTCTATTCCTCCTTGGCAAAAGGATCGTCAACAGTAAGAAATCCCCCCCCTTCAGACACCATCAGGTCCTCATGTTGATCAACAACAAGCTCAAACCCAAGTGGGTCCCGCATGAGGGCGACGAGAGGGTGATCAACCTTCTTTGTAATGCAACCTAGGAATCAACCATGCTTCCCCTGCTTTGTGGGATTTGGGGGGTCCCGTGGGCACTAGACCCCTTTTCTTGTACCTTTGTTTCTTAATTTAATTCAAGTCCGGGAGAGTAGGCCATTGCCGAACTTCCTTTATGAGAAATTTGTGGAAGCATAGATCTGCTTGATGGTTGTGCAAATCTAGAATTGAACTACTTACATCTTCTACTCAATCATAATACCAATATTTTACTAAACAACATACGTTATGTAAAAAACACTAATGATGGCATAAAATCCTAACTATAGGGAAAAAATAAGAAGATAGAAAAATCAATCAGAGTATTTGGATAGGGACTTCTCAATAATCTATGGTGAATTAGCTAAGCATTAAAGCTTTAATGTTGATGATTTCGTAGTCTAAGTTATTGTTAAGGCTAAGTGTCAAAGCTTTAGTGCTAAAGCTTTCGTAGGCTCTGATTTCAGCACTCAACTTTAGCGTTTAAAACTAGTAGGCTTTGTTTTTCCTAGGGCTTTTGATGCTTTTTGTAAGTCTTTAATTCTTTTAATTGATCCTAGGTAGTCTTGACTCCCTTTTGTCTTGTTTTAGCTAAAAAAAGAATATTAGTAAGAAAGGAAGAAAAAAGAGAAGAAAAGAAGAAGTAAAAAGGGAAGAGAAAAGAATAAATAAATAGATAAAAAAGAAAGAGCGCTTCTAATTTGTTGTGCATCTTTCATCGGGGTGATTGGTTTTTTAATTAGTTTATGATACCTACTAAAATTGAGCAATTGCTAGCTCCTATGTAAGTGGGAGTAGTGTGAACCTGTTGAATTGTTGTTTCATCGGTGTCTTCTTACCTTGCGCATCTTCTTTGACTTCAATAAACCATTCTTTTCATGGCAAGGATTGTACCATTTTTGGTGCATGATAATGTGGGTCCATGTTAGATATTGCTAGATCCAACAAATCTCTTGAACTCTTTCGTGTTAAACCCCAAGTTGACATCCTTTGAAGGATGGACATTTTGATGAAACAAGACGAGCTAAAGAAGATTCGCCTAATCATGCAATTTTTTGGTCCTAAACCTCCTCTCGAATCCCTTTGTCAATGGTTTATAAAAGAGTGGTTTCCTTGTCGCCTTGTTGTTTGCAAGTCCTAGCTCTACTAGCAAATCACATCCTATTAATTTTTGAAAATAAGGAAATGGCCATCCAAGCTTTGCAAGTTGGCATTTTGAAAATTTGGCACACAAATCTATGCCTTTTCAAGTGGTTCCTAGACTTTGTGCCAAATAAGTTGAAATCCTTGTGCAGGTTTCCACTCTTATTTGAACTCCCTAATCTACCCTACTTCCTATATGGGTTTTTCAAGGAGATTGTGGTGCCCATTTGTCGACCCATGTCCTCTAGATGAGAGTCTGGAGGTTTCATCTATGTGCATGTGTTGTACTCTCTCAATGCAAGATGGTAATGACACCCATAGATTTATGTCAAAGTAGACATTAACAGGGATCTTCCTTCCAAAATTAGAATAGATATTAGTGAATTTGAACCCCTAGAGAATGAGGTGCTCTATAAAAATATATTAAATGATTTTTTCTTGTGCAATATGCAAGGGCACAAGATTAATGATTTCCCAATGCAGCAAAAAAATCCACTAGGAATAGGCAAGGGACTAAAAATGCTCAGGCAACATTCAAAAAATAAAATAGTGAGATGATGATGAAGAAGAAGAAGACCCAACGGTGATAGTGAGATGAATCCCTCTCGCTTGGTCCAAGAAATAAAAATGTTAATAAATTGGAAAATCAATCTCTTAGACTATCCAAGGGGAATGAATCAATTTTGGACATACAAAAAGGATAAAACTCTAGAGGATATTGCTACTAGTAAAGAAGAAAATCTAGGGGGGTACACCACAAGCAAAGAGGATAGACTCACCACTAGCAAAGAAGATAATCTTGATAGCAAAAGTTGGATCATTGAATAAACAATTCCAATTCTATTACAATATTTTTTTTTTCACAAAGAAGGATTCTAAAAAAGGGAGAACTCTAGTAGAAATCCCTTCTTGTATAAATAATGGAATTATCAAGCTGATTCACAAGAAGGGGGAAAAAAACAGAATAGAGAACTGGCGGCCAATTACGATGCTTCAAACAGGATACAAGATCCTCGCCAAAGTCATTGCCAACAGACTGGCGTGCCACCTGAGATCTTGGCTTAGTGAGGACCAAAAAGGCTTCATCAAAGGCAGGTCCATTCTGGAAACCATTTTGGATATTTGGGAAGGTATTCAATTTGCAAAAGAGTCTAATCAAGATGTGGTCTTCCTCAAGATCGACTTTGACAAAGCCTACGATAGGCTGGAATGGGACTATATTCTGCAGTCGCTCCAAGACCTCGGATGCAGTCAGAAATTCACCAAGATGATCGCGACCCTTCTCGGCAACGCAACGACTCAGATTAACGTTAACGGCAAACTTTCGAAGGCGATCCATCTTAAAAGATCTATTAGACAAGGGTGCCCTCTTGCCCCCCTTCTCTTTGCCATCGCCACTGAGGGGCTGAGCAGACTCGTGGCTCATCATGTGGAGGCTGGCAATATCAAAGGCCTCCAGCTACCTCACGACCACAGTCAAATCATCATGAGACTTTTTGCTGACGATATGAACGCGTTCGTTCACAATGATAATACCAGCCTGGAGACTTTCTGGAGGTGTCTTGACACCTTCTGTGAGGCCTCTGGATCCAAAATCAACCACAATAAGACCGCCTTTAGGGCCATTGTGGGACACCAACCTGGCCTTCTCATTGATCATGGCTGTCAAATTATTCCGCAGGGCCAAATCTTTCGGCTGCTCGGAATCCCCCTGGGGTTTGGCGTCTCTATGGAGCAGCGATGGAACTGGGTGCTAGCCAAACTTGAAAACAAGCTAAATTACTGGAGAGGCATGCAAATCAATCTCGCTGGACGGGCGATGGTTATCAACACGTTCCTCCTCTCGTCTACCATCTATTTCCTTTCTTGCTGGAGACCAAATGAGCAAGGCCTGTCCAAACTGAATAGCATCTGCAGAAACTTTCTTTGGACAGGTGACCATAACAGAAGGGGGGTGCCTAAAATCAAGTGGGCCTTCTGCACCAGCCCAAGAGATAGCGGGGGGCTTGGCATCCTGGACATTGGGTGTATGGCTAACAAACTGGCAGCCAAATGGATGATTAAAGCTTGGTGCAATAGGGAGGCCTCGTGGGCCAAGCTGATCTTCAGAAACAAAAACGAGTTGGCCCTCACGGGGTCCCCGAACTGGAAGAACCTTGACATCATGACCCTGCTCTTCTCCCCGATCCCTGTCTTCCCGAAAGGCTCCAACCTCGTTTGCTCTCTTTGGAAGGGCTGGAATAAAGTCAAAAGCTTCACAAGAATTAGCGAGGACTGGAAGTGGGCGGCCGGAATCAGACAAAACGACTCTATCTGGTTTCCAATACATGGCATCCGGAGTGTGGAATCGTGGAACATTCAAAATGCCAAGAAGTTATGGAACAAAGGATTCAAAAAATGGAAACACCTCTGGAAACAAGACACCAACAGTTGGATCAACTTCGAGGATATCGACCCTCGCATAAACATCTCCTACGAAGAATGGAACACCTTGCAAAGCAGATGCCTCGCTTGGGATCGTCACAAAACTCGCCTCCTCATGGGACATGATGCTCCGAACGCGCGTGGTCTCAAATGGCACAATGGAAATAGCCTACTCAAAATCCCGAACATCAAAGAAACAAATGACCTCGAGATCAGCCTCAACAAGAAGTGGTGCCTGTCTTGGACGCGGCTTCGGTGGGACATGAAATTCATGGGCATCTGGCACCCACTTATAGAGATTAAGAAGTCTGTCCTCCTATGGCAAATTCTTCATCGCGGAATTTGGACTAACCATAAGGCAAACAAAATTTGTGGGATCCCTCCGTGGTGCAAACGCTGCCACCGTGCAATCGAAGATGTCCCACACATCTTCCTTTCTTGCCCCAACTCCTTCAGAATCTGGCAGATGGTTGGACTGAAAATCAGAGTTCAGAAACAGCTCAGTTGGAAACAAGTCCTATTGGGAGAAGCGATTGGCTGCTCTGCGGCTCTCTGGAACGCAATCAGAGGGGAAGTCCTGTGGAAAATCTGGCGAGAGCGGTGTGCTCTCAACTTCGGCGACCCCCCCAGGGAGTGGTCGATTGAAAAATCTCTATTCCTCCTTGGCAAAAGGATCGTCAACAGTAAGAAATCCCCCCCCTTCAGACACCATCAGGTCCTCATGTTGATCAACAACAAGCTCAAACCCAAGTGGGTCCCGCATGAGGGCGACGAGAGGGTGATCAACCTTCTTTGTAATGCAACCTAGGAATCAACCATGCTTCCCCTGCTTTGTGGGATTTGGGGGGTCCCGTGGGCACTAGACCCCTTTTCTTGTACCTTTGTTTCTTAATTTAATTCAAGTCCGGGAGAGTAGGCCATTGCCGAACTTCCTTTATGAGAAATTTGTGGAAGCATAGATCTGCTTGATGGTTGTGCAAATCTAGAATTGAACTACTTACATCTTCTACTCAATCATAATACCAATATTTTACTAAACAACATACGTTATGTAAAAAACACTAATGATGGCATAAAATCCTAACTATAGGGAAAAAATAAGAAGATAGAAAAATCAATCAGAGTATTTGGATAGGGACTTCTCAATAATCTATGGTGAATTAGCTAAGCATTAAAGCTTTAATGTTGATGATTTCGTAGTCTAAGTTATTGTTAAGGCTAAGTGTCAAAGCTTTAGTGCTAAAGCTTTCGTAGGCTCTGATTTCAGCACTCAACTTTAGCGTTTAAAACTAGTAGGCTTTGTTTTTCCTAGGGCTTTTGATGCTTTTTGTAAGTCTTTAATTCTTTTAATTGATCCTAGGTAGTCTTGACTCCCTTTTGTCTTGTTTTAGCTAAAAAAAGAATATTAGTAAGAAAGGAAGAAAAAAGAGAAGAAAAGAAGAAGTAAAAAGGGAAGAGAAAAGAATAAATAAATAGATAAAAAAGAAAGAGCGCTTCTAATTTGTTGTGCATCTTTCATCGGGGTGATTGGTTTTTTAATTAGTTTATGATACCTACTAAAATTGAGCAATTGCTAGCTCCTATGTAAGTGGGAGTAGTGTGAACCTGTTGAATTGTTGTTTCATCGGTGTCTTCTTACCTTGCGCATCTTCTTTGACTTCAATAAACCATTCTTTTCATGGCAAGGATTGTACCATTTTTGGTGCATGATAATGTGGGTCCATGTTAGATATTGCTAGATCCAACAAATCTCTTGAACTCTTTCGTGTTAAACCCCAAGTTGACATCCTTTGAAGGATGGACATTTTGATGAAACAAGACGAGCTAAAGAAGATTCGCCTAATCATGCAATTTTTTGGTCCTAAACCTCCTCTCGAATCCCTTTGTCAATGGTTTATAAAAGAGTGGTTTCCTTGTCGCCTTGTTGTTTGCAAGTCCTAGCTCTACTAGCAAATCACATCCTATTAATTTTTGAAAATAAGGAAATGGCCATCCAAGCTTTGCAAGTTGGCATTTTGAAAATTTGGCACACAAATCTATGCCTTTTCAAGTGGTTCCTAGACTTTGTGAGAGTCTGGATTGTGGTGCCCATTGTTGGACCCATGTCCTCTAGATGAGAGTCTGGAGGTTTCATCTATGTGCATGTGTTGTACTCTCTCAATGCAAGATGGTAATGACACCCATAGATTTATGTCAAAGTAGACATTAACAAGGATCTTCCTTCCAAAATTAGAATAGATATTAGTGAATTTGAACCCCTAGAGAATGAGGTGCTCTATAAAATTATATTAAATGATTTTTTCTAGTGCAATATACAAGGGCACAAGATTAATGATTTCCCGATGCAGCAAAAAATCCACTAGGAATAGGCAAGGGACTAAAAATGCTCAGGCAACATTCAACAAATAAATACTGAGATGATGATGAAGAAGAAGAAGACCCAAAGGTGATAGTGAGATGAATCCCTCTCGCTTGGTCCAAGAAATAAAAATTTTAATAAATTGGAAAATCAATCTCTTAGACTATCCAAGGGGAATGAATCAATTTTGGACATACAAAAAGGATAAAACTCTAGAGGATATTGCTACTAGTAAAGAAGAAAATCTAGGAGGGTACACCACAAGCAAAGAGGATAGACTCACCACTAGCAAAGAAGATAATCTTGATAGCAAAAGTTGGATCATTGAATAAACAATTCCAATTCTATTACAATGTTTTTTTTTTCACAAAGAAGGATTCTAAAAAAGGGACATCTCTAGTAGAAATCCCTTGGAAGGGCCCCCTAAAGAGTAGACTTTTGTATGAAGACCCCTCTACCTCAAAAAGTAGAGATGAAGAGAAAAAAAAAAAGAAAAAGTGTGACAAGACCCTACCCTATAATTTCTTTCAATGTCAGAGGGATTTTTGATCCCTCAAGAGTTTCTGTTATTGATCAATTACTTCATTTGTCTTCAAGAGATCAAAACTGATGGTGAAGACCTTCTAAAAAGACTTAGTCAAATCCCTTCATGTCACGTGTGGTTCTCCACATTGCATCCATAGGGCTACCTTAGCTCGGCTATAGGAGTCAAGAAATGTTGGATCCCTATCCTGGAGAAGACTTGAGAGGATCTGAACCATCAGTGGATTGATGCCAACTTCCATGCCTCCTTATAATTCACCATTACTTTAGTTTATGCACCCAATCTCGACATGAACATATAAGATAATTGGTAATATTTGGACTACATAGCTATAGACATGATCATTTGCAGGGAATCTAATATGGAAGAAGTTGTGTTTGACATATAGGAACAAAGAGAGCTCATTTTCCATGGTATTGAGAAGGAAAAATGGGAACAAGTTAAGCTCCACCATGATGTGCTGGAGATGGACATGAGTGGATTCCCTTGGTCACATGTCTAGGCAGGATCGAATCTACAAAAAGCCATTGTGGTTAGAACTTATGTGTTGCATAATATAGTAGATAAGTTGGGTCCTCCAAATCTCGCTCAATGTGTGGACCTTGTTGTTTCATATCACTATCCCATGTTGCTCACCTTCAAATCTCACAGTGATCATAGGGAAGTTCCCTAGCTCCATGGACGTCCTATGACCTTCTCCCTCCCTTCCATTCATCACGAGATCACCTTGGCCTAGATCTAGTCCTTTAGTGCCTCATCCTCTCCGACCTAGTGTTGGATGGTAGGAGCTAAAAAGACACAAAATATTCCACTAAAGATTCATATGAAACTCCATAACTTTCATCATGCCCAAATGAAGAAACTGTATTGGAGACTCAGATAGCTCAAGCTAGAAGTCACCATGATAAGGAATTTATTTCATACATGATTGATAGCCTTGGTGGGGAGTGCAAAACAGATAAAGAGAATAGTGCTTTTATTGTTAACCACTTCATGGAGCTTATGGGGATGACCACTTCACATTCTCCTCATAGGTAGGAGTGTATGGCTACATTAATAGAGTTAAAACCAAAAGAATACCACAAAATATGGTATCTCTTCTTGATTCTCCTTTCACCAACATGAAAATTATAGAAGAGACTAGTTATCTTCTAAATGGTAAAAGCTTGGGACTAGATGCTATCACCAACAAGTTCTTCAAGTACTTCAAGTTCCTCAAGGAGGTTTTGATGGCCCATCTACAATTGGTGTGGCAAGAGGCCACCCAGTTTTGACACATTTCCTGATTCTATCAACAATGTTGTAATCAAACTGATTCATAAAAGAGACTGTAGGAATAGGATCGAAAATTGGAGGCCAATTACAACAATGAAAATGGACTACAAGATCTTTGTTAAGGTTCTTGCTAATCACATTTCTTGCCACCTAGGCTCATGATTCAATGAGGAAAAAAGGGGTTCATTATGAGTAGGGACATCCTCTAGTGCCTGGGAAGGTTTTGTCTTTGTAGAGGAATCCTCGTAGGATGTTCTCTTTATCAAAATTGACTTTGATAGAGCTTATGATAGAATCAATGGGGGTTTCATTCTTCAATCTTTAAAAGACCTTGGATGTGACCAAAAGTTTATCAATATGATCTCCATACTTATGGGGATAAAAGATTCAATCTGACAAGGATCCTGCCTATATTTACTACTTTTCACTATTGCTATTGGTGGTCTCAGTTGCTTGGTTAACCATCATGCCCATATTGGAAAAATCTATGGGCTTGTGGTACCTAATAGTCAAGTTGCACAAAACAAGAGTTACTCCCGTTATTTGTTTGTAAAAACAAGACGAGTTCTAGAAAAAATAATAGCTACCAAGAAAAAAATGTGCGATGGATAGAAATATTGTAGAAATCTTTGGAGGTATATATATAGGTGGATGAAAATGTGATGAGATGCAAGTAAAAGACATAATCTTGGAAATTGTACCAAGCTAAAATGATATATTAATATGAAAGATAAATGATTATTTATTTTTATTATGTGAGTTTTAATATTGAGTTTAATGCATTCTTTCTATATGCACTCAAGTCTCATTAGGAGGGAAGAGCTTGAACAAGTCGAATGAAGCATCGTCGCAATAGTGGATGAAGTGTCATCGTAGCAGTAGATGAACACATCGTAGCAACAATACAAGACTAGGATTTGGTGTCATGTATGAAGAGCCAGCAATTGATGTTGTCCTAATTTCAAAATTATAGAGGGAGCTAGAAATTGGTATTGCAAGGTGCCATGTCTTTAGGTTCCATTGTTGCCTACTCATAGCCATACAAAAAAGCATCTATCACATTTCCTATGCTGTCTATCATGTCCGCAATCCTACCCTATCGCACACATAGACCTTGCATGCATGGAAAGCTTGTTTTCAAAATCCCTTTAAGTGAATGACATGTTGAGTCCATCATCATAGAGATTCAAGAAATTGGGTATTGCATCCATAACAGGATGCTCAATATACATGACCTTTTGAGTCCATCATGAAAGGCTAAATCAGGTTAGTTGCAATTGGACTCAAAAGTTTATGTTAGTGTTAAAGCTAAGTGTTAAAGCTTTAGTGTTAAAGATTCCGTAGGTTTTGATTTCAACATTTATCTTTAATGTTGAGATTAGTAGGCTTTGTTTTTCTTGGGGATTTTGGTATTTTTGGTGGGTCTTCAATTATTATTTTTTATCCTAGGTAGTCGTGAATCCCTTTATCTTGGCTTAGCTAAAAAAAGGAAGAGAAAGAAAGGAAGAAAAAAGAGAAGAGAAAAAGAAGCAAAAAAAAAAGAAGAGAAAGAAAAAAGAAAAGAGTCACTAGCTCTAGTGAATATCTTGAAGCCATCGGTGTTAAACCCCCACTTTTCATCCTTCCAAGGGTGGACATTTTGGCAAAACAAGATTAGCTAAAGAAGATTTGCCTCATCAAACAATTGGTTGGTCCTAAACCTCCTCTAGAATCCCTTTGTCAATGGTTTATAAAGAGTATTTTCCTCATGGCCTTGTTTTTTCAAGTGCGAATCCTCTATAAGTGGGACTTAGGTGCGTTAGTAGAATTCTGACTTTAGAATCCTCTATAAAAATTTTCATGCATGATGGATGGACTAGAAAATTAGTGCACTATGCTATGTAGGAAAATGCAAGGTAAAGAGCACGTTGACATGGGGAAAAAATAATGAGTTTGTGGTTCAAGATCAAGTCTCTTACACATGGCCCAACTTCATTTTTATGACATAGGGCATGTCATTAAATTTTCATATTCTTTTGTTGTTTGAATGCAAAAGCAAAGTGCACAAAATGGAATGTGCGAAAAGGAATCTTCAAATTATGACCTTTAAAACAAAAGAGAAGTGAAATTTTCACCATGTGAAAAAGTTTTTATGCTCTTCTAATAGACATGAAGAAAATACCCTAAATAAAAGAATGATTGGTGAAAAGAAATTCAAGTTTGTATTTCGATCAGATGAGGTTATACAAATATGTTAAGGATAATAATTTAGCTAAAACTCAAGTTTTTTAAGAGAAGGTTCTAAAGGGTTCTACACAAAGTAATCCACCAAGAAAGGCTTCATGAAGAGGGAAAAAAAGTAAAGGAAATAGGGATCCAAGAAGATTTTATTTGCATCCTCCAAAGAACAAAATTATAAACACTCAACAAGCAAAATTACCAGGAAGGCTTCCAAACTAGAAAAGACTACCATAAGGCACCAAGATGGAGTTGAGAGACTGGAAAATTGATATAAAGTGAGAGGGTTTCTATGGTAGAAGAATGGATTAGTAGACTTAAATCCCTTATAATCATGATGATGACCAAAAAATATCATGTTCTTGATGAACAAGCTCTACAAGTAGATGAACACCACCACCATCACCACCAAAAAACACCTAAAACTAGCTAATAGGGCCACTAGGAAGATTATTTCATTATGTACAGAATCAATACAGATTCAAAATTAAAATGAAATGGTAATACAAAGAAATGTAACTACAAAGTTTAATTAGACCATGAAATTAGGAATATATAACCTAGAAATTCCATGCATGCAAAGGATCCAAAGCGAATAAAATGTCTTTTTTTTTATATAAATTTGCAAGATAATTTCACAATGCATAAGAGGTGTCAAAGAAATGATCTTGAAAAAAGAAAAAAAGTGAGATACATTGTTTGTTGGATAATTCTCTTAACGAAATGAAATACAAGAAACTAGTTGCACTCATACATGAGAAACTACCTATGTAGATATACACTCATACATGAGAGACTACCTATGTAGATATGACCATAAGAGAAACAAGAATTCTTGTTGGATGCGAATTGAACTAAAAATGATGGGAATTGGTATTCTATCAACAAAAAAATATGTGATGTGAAATGCTAGATTGGTAGAAATATACATCGTTCTCTCCATATATGGGTAGGTATAAGAGTCACACATAGCATGCCTTTGTAATCTATTTTTGGTTTACTGATAGGTATAGAAACATATATATGGATGCCTATACCACCACTTATTTTTTGTTTAGGTTCCACATGATGATGTAGATCATTCCATTTGTGATGCAAATTTACATGATGCAATATTTGATGAGAGGGCTGATATAGAGGAGGCAAACACTATGCCTAAATGTGCAATAGAGTTTCCACTTGACTAGCTCTTGAATGAATGTCTGCTATTGAGGACTCGACCACTTTGGCTCTAAGCCAATCTTTTCAAAATCAGCATTACTTGAGAACCATTCCTTTGGAAAAGTAGCATCAATTTAGAACCATTCTTTTGTGAATCAATCCACATCACTCTTTAGTGGATTGATTCTCCACCACCCTTTATCTAGAAAGGTGAAAGTTAGAAAGAATGGTCCACCATGCTCTGACTCATGGAGCTCTTGGGCAAAACCTTGCTACCTACAAGTTTTGAACTCAAGACCTCCTCCTTATCCCCCTTAAGAATCCTAAGCTAGTTGGATTCCTTGTCTTAGAGAGCATAAGGACCTATACACAAGTCTAGAATTGAGATCTTTGACCAAACAATTAAGTATCAAAACAGCGTTTGATTTCAGATCTATATGAATTGGCTGGATACTTAGATCATAAAATTACTTTATAACATTGTTTCCCTCTTGGAAAGACTTTTTTCCTAAAAAACATAGACATATATAACTGTGGAGGAACCCCCTAAGCCTCAAGTTCTAAAACTTGAAGAGCATGCATTTAAATATTCATTTCATCAGTTACCCACTTAGAATTGGAAAGTAGGAAACCTTTGCTATGGGTTATCAACTTTAAAATAGAAAGTTGGAAACCTTTGCTAGATTGTGGAAACTTTTTTCCAAGTAGAGTTTTTCTCAATTGCATCCTCTATTTTTAATGAGTAGTCTTTGTAAAATTGACTTCTTGTATGTTTGTCTTGGGTGCAAGGTATCCTTTCAAGTTCATGAGGAACCATTTCATTTATTACAAGTGGAAGTATAAACTATTGTCCAACAAAGTCATGCATGTTGCGGGTGCATTTGTTAACCCGAACATCATCAATAGAAATTCATAATGACCATACTTTGTTCTAAAGGTTGTCTTGGGAATATCATCTTCTTTGACTTTGAGCTGATGATAATCTATCTAAGATGCCTTTAATCTATCTAAGAGATCTTCAATAAGTGAAATGTGGAACTTATTCTTTATCGTAAGATTATTTAGATCCCTATAATCTACACACAACCTCATGTACCGTCTTTATTTTGTACAAGAAGGATGGGTCCATCCCAAGGCGATTAACTTGGGTGGATAAATCCTTTGTCTAGATATCCTTTAAAATGTTTTTTAAATTCCATAATCTAGACATATGGGAGTCAATAGGGGTTTTGGGATTTTGGCTTGGTTCTTGGAAACATATCTATACCATGATCAATGTTTTCATAAGAGGGTGAAAAGCTCTTAGGGGAGTTCCTTAGGGAATACATCTTTACTTTTGTTACAAGTTTTTTAAAATTAACATATACTTCACGAAGAATAAAGGTCGAGACATAAAAAACTTGCTTTGTATTACTTGAAATAGTTACACAAGTGCTAAGAACTGAAAACACGTGGGTCCTAGCTTCATTGTTTGCAAGTTTCTTAAGTTCTATATTCAAAATCAAAGGAGCACTTAGAGTATTGTGTTCACCCTTGATTTTATATAGTATTGTATCAGGCTAGATTTCCAAAGTATTAGTGTAATAACTTCTAGACAATGAAGGTCCAAGACTTGAGAGCCACTCTCTCCCTAGAACTAGATATACCCTTTCCATGTTCATAATTTGGAATTCCAACTTATCCTTGAGTTCTTGGATTTTAGGTTCTAAATTAGAGATCATGGTATCCCAAATACGGGTATATTGCCCATGCATCATATATCTATGTGGTGAAGGAGTCTAAGGAAGAGCTAACTTCTTAATAAGTGCATAATTAATAAACTTATGCATTGCCAAATCATCCACCATAATTCAGATGGTGTGACCTTTGAACAAACCCTGTAGCTTGGCCAGATCATGTGGACCAAATTCTTGAGGTTACCATATGTTTTCGGAGAGCTGACACTGATGGGTACTATAACAATGCATGATCTGTACTTGCCTTGCACTTGAATTTTCATCTAAGTTCTTGAATGCATCATATGTACTTGCCTTGCACTTGAATCTTTACTTGCCTTGCACTTGAATTTTTTTCTTCCACTTTTCTTTATCAATCAAAGTGGCATTATGTTTTCGTCAACCTTGATAGGTCCTACTGCAATGTCCATGCTTTAGGCACTTAAAAAACAAACTATATTTTTGTAATTTATCAAAATCTTCTTGATAAAGCACACTTCTAAAAAAAAGAGGTTTTTTAATAGTGCATTGCATTCAAACAAATTTGATCCCTTGCCCTTGCATTTAGTGACATTTCTCTAGAAATTACCACTATCATGTGGGATACCCATATAAGAATTATCCTTATAAATCTCTGCAACCTTGATGGTTTCATCAAGCAATTTTGGTGTATGATACTTTACCTTATTATGGATTTGTGTGTTAAGTCCTCAAATAGAAGTGTGAAGATGATGAAAAGCATCAAAATTCTTTAAATTTAAAATAATTTCTTGATATTATGAAGTATAGAGCGACAATGACCATCCTTTAAGCCTCCCAATTGCATTCCTCCTCATTCTCAGGGAGAAACTCCTTTATGAAGAGAGAGGTGAATTCAACCCAAGAGGAGGGTCTTCTATGAGTCTCTAAGAAACTCATCCACCATGTATAGGCCTTCAAGCCTAATTAAAACTCGCTTCTACCATCCTAACAAGTTCAGGAGTATTCTTGAGTTAGTGGACCTCTTACCACTTCTCCAAGAATGTTATTGACTGCATCCTTGTTCCAATCCTTATCTACACTTGAGAAGTAAGGGGGTAAGATATCTTTATCCAAAGAAAGATCCAAGGTAAGAATTACACCTACTTCTTTTCTTGAGGTGTTTCCAAATATAGGAGCAATAGGAGCCATCAAACTAAGATCCTCTTGGGAAATGGATGAATCCTTTTTCATCAAGATAAATAGAGGCATGATAGATATCGTATCAATATGGCTACCTATAGCAACCCTACCTATATCTTGGGGTCCCTAGAGTAATCCCGTAATGGTTCTAAGTTGACACTGAACCCCATTAAAAGATTGACAAAGCTTTGCAACCCCTGCCTCGACATTGGACAAATGTCCAAAGATCTGCTCTAATCTCAAGAACCTATTTTTTATGTGCTACATCCGATGCATTAGTCACATGAGTTGGAATCGAAGTACTTCATGGAGATGCACGCGATGCACATGATGATACTAGTGGACTAAGCATGAATTATGAAACGTATATGCACTTGTACTACTCATTATCGCAATGTGGCTCACTGATCCCTCCATCACTCATAGAGTGTTCTTAACTTCTTTGGAATTATTAACGTTGAGTGGTGCGTGATAAAATGAGAATGAAATGCACAAAATCACAAGAGATATTCTCTGATATAATTTGCTTTGGCATAGATTACATTCTTAGGACATGGAAAACCTCCAAAAGTTGATGAAAACCAATGCTCCACTCTTGAATTCCAAAACTTCCGTGGTACTCCATGGATGACTTGAGTTGAAATAGAAAATATGCCCTCCTTTGATTTTGATGCAAAAAAGATCGTCTCTTTTGCCTCCTTTGAAGAAGAAAATATTCCTTTCGAGATTCAATGTGATGAATGAAAACCCAAAAGCAATATCGTCTCCATTGCCTCCATAATAAATGAACTAAGAAGTATAAGGAACTAACTAGCAAGGCCACACTAGGAAGAGAGATGAATCTTCCATCGAATGAACCCCTTCAATACATAGCTCCAATACCAAGCTCTCATGCACAAACCAAGTTGCTAGGAGAAGCTTCCAATCAAGCATAAGATATGCAACCTTAGAGAATTAGCCCTAAGGTTCAAGACCCATATAAAAGGGGTAAATAAACCATAAATCCCAAGGGTTTGATACCTAGAAACCCAAGGGTTCTACCCCTTTGGCCCATGTAATTATACAACGTCCCCCCCTTAAAAACATTTCTATCCTCGAAAATGAGTGGAGATATATATCTTGGGATATTCCCCCGTGCCTCATGATCAATCTCAAGGATCATGGTCTTCATCTCTTTAATTCACCTTTTTATTTAGAAGGGGGATTCTATCACAACTGAATCTTAAAAGAGGAGAATCCATGTGTGGTCTAATCCGTGCCCCAATAAAAAAAAGCTCCATCTCATTTTGCACCAAAAAAGAACCATTTCAAAATGCAAAGTATGGAAAGAATGAAAAGGGTGGAACACAACATCCTTTCCTATTCCCTTGTTTATGTGCCATCTGAGCTTCCATAGCCCGAACATGTGAATAACGTGGATACAAAGTGTCTTTAGCTCGATTGGTATCTTTTTCTATCTCTATGCACTAGTTGTGCATGAACCTAACAAAATACATGAATACTTCTTAAAACTTTCCTTATCAGATTTAATTGTCAAGTGAAAATCTCTCTTATTCTAGAAGGAAGATGAAAATTTCATAATCCCTACCCGAATTACTTCCTATTGTATGTACACATACTTTATACCTTTAAGTTTAGTGGAATGCGTAGACTTTCCTATTTACAATTTTTATCATCCATGCCCAACCGATAGAATGGTATAGGAGGACTATCTTCTTAAGAGGATATAACATCTCCTTCACTTTGAAGTGGGTTCAATTTTCTTTGAAAAACTCATGTAGTTTTGAGAATCCACTTTAAAGGACAAGAACCCATAGGGATCAATCTAACTTGTTGAAGACTCTAGTTGGTTGAAATCTATAATTTTACTTGTTCTTCCAAAACTATTAAGATCTTTATAGCTATGTCCTAAGATGGTAAACCATAGTGTAAAAGATCATGTTATCTTTAAGGTCACAAGTGGAAATAGATTATTCCAATCATTTCTTCAATGATTAATCCTTATGAATCTTTAGTTGGATCTCAAACCTTAAAGGTCTTCTTGATCCTTCTAGAATTCTCCCCCTTTATATTCTAGATCTATTTTAGGATGTCCTATGCTGACATCCTATCTAGATCTTTTTTATTCTTCAATTGACTTGAATTATCAAGTATCAAAAGATGATATTTCTAATCTTTCTTTCAAGATTGGCCTAAGATCATCTTTGTGTTCCTTGAGTTTATTAGTTTGGATGAAGCTTTTAGAGCATCTTTTGGAGTTTATCTTCAAACTCGAAAATTTGATCCTCTCCTTATTTCTAGCTCTCTATAAAGCTTATTCAGAGATAAAACCTTTTGTAGATAGTTGGAAGAATTCTTCTTTTATTTGAGAGGATAACTCAAGAGGATGTCTATTCCTAGATATTATCTCCATGAGGTATTCCCTTGGATCATGAGTTCCTTTTTTTTGGTGGCCATGAAGAAAAAGTACTTAATGGGATTCAATACCCACCGTCCCAGTTTAGTGGGCTCATCATCAAATCCACATAACTGTGTCTCTATAATTTTGCACCTTCTTTGTCATTTTGCTCACAATATGTTACAAACTATGGTACCAAATCATGAGAGAAAGGACTAAGGTTTGGATACACCACAACTAATCTTAGTTAAATTTCAAGAATATTTGATTAACCATTTAATGTGGTGTGATTGATCTTATCAAATTTTAAGGTTTGGCTTGATCTTTGACCCTACTTTGGGCCTTTTGGCTTTTCTTCTCTATTCTTTAAGAGATAAGACTAGGTCTTTTTCGAATAGATCCCTTCATGTTCAAAGATTTACACATGGTGTTTAATTTGTGGTTCATATAGGAAATCATTTTCCTTAGGTCTAATCTATTGGAATCCACAACTAAATGTTGTGCTATCCCATGAAACATCAATATACCTCTAGGATTATGCTTTAGCTCATCCAACTTCTTTTCCTAACCCACTTAGGATGTGTACCATGAAAGAAGTATGAAGCACTAGCATGCAAGGAAGTAATTCAACTATATCAATTTCTTGCCTATCTTGTACGTTAACATACCTTATTTTGTCTTTTTAAAGCATAAGGTATAGGTTGTTGGGGTCTTTCTCCCCTCCTTAAACATTCTATCCTTGAAAACTACTTGAAGCTTTATTAAGAATTGTGCTCTTTCTATTGTTCTTTTAAAATTGAAAGAGTTTATTTTCAATCTTATAATGTTTCCCTCGATTAAAAGAACTGTTAAGAGCTTTTTGTTTTCTCTCCTCCAAACCTATTGAATAAATGTCCCAAAGTTCAAGTTTAAATCACATATAGATTGGATGTCCCATATACCATTGAATCAACTGAAATGGTAGTGTAAGCCTAGATGCCCCATACCTTTTAGTAAAGGCAATGGTGCCTTGAATCTTGGGATCAAACGTTCTTCTTGTCTAATCAAGTAAGAGATATTACTTTTGTAGACTTGTAAGTGTAGATTCCATCACATAACATGTTTATTGCTCATAAAATTTTAACTTACCAAGTCATAGTTGTAATTGCAATTTGACAAGAATTAATGTCAAAGATTGACATTTCAATGATTCCTTTGTTCACATGTACTCTAAAATATTGTTATTGTTGTTATGTCACTTGATAATAGAGCTAGTTTATATCTCAACTAGATATTATCCTTTGACATAATGAGTAATCAGAAAAAAGAATAATTGAATTGCCAATGAAATCTTTGTGTTGAAGTAGATGGTAATGGCATTTATCATTTTGAATAGTCATTTAATTCTAAGACATTAGAAAATGGTACTTAAGGTTTATTACAAACCTTAAGTTTTACCTTCTCTTCAATCCTTGCATTTGCTTGGAAGAATAATGTAAAGCTTTGAATAGTTCTTAAGCTCTCTCAAATAAAGAGTTGTCTTAAATGAAAGACTTTGTATTTCCATCTTCCAACCCTATGTATTCCCTTATGTCTTCTTCTTTAGATCTTGGTAATAGCCATTCTATGTTACCACCATTGTCTCATGGTCAAAGAAGAGAAACATTTTGACCCATCACTTAAGTCCTTGGCCTTGCTGAATAGGCATGCCATGGGTTTTATGGAAATAATTCCATAAGAGAGATTTAAGCTTAAGGTAACTTGCTGATGTACTATTAATTGAATTATATTAGACAACCATATAGGAATTGAATGGTTGTTTTATTATGGCAAGTTGGCTCTACTACTACCATTCCTATATTGGGAATCATAACTAGCCTTAAAATTAAGTAAATTGAATCTCCCTCTTGACCCACAAACCCATGTAATAAATTCCATATGCATACTAGTGTATGCCATGACTTTACACCTTTATTGGAAAAGGTGTAGCATGCATAAGGTTCAAAAATTGAACCCCTCCTTAAAGCATGTTAGGTTTCAAGTTTGGAATTTCTTATTCAAAGGATGCTGCAAAAGTTCTATGCAACTTTATATATGCAAATTGCAAAAATGCATTAGATGCATTCCGCCTAAACCATGAACATGTTTATGCACATCCAATCTTTACTTTCCAAAACCATATTAACTTAATGCATAGTGCAATTCATCTCCATGATCAATTTTCTATGTGACCAAGCAAACTGGGCCACCTGTATCTATGCATCCACTTATGAGTTCATTTCTATTACAACATGCCCTCCATGCTCCATGGTTTGAAAGGAAAAGAAAAGAGTTTAGATACTTATCTAGAAATTAAACTTCATCCATCCCTTGACTTCATTTGAGTGCTCTCAAGATTATGAAGTGAAATGGGCCATCCACGCCTTCCATAGTTGAAATCCTTATTGGGAATTTCTATACTAAGCCTTATGTGTCCAAAGTGCAGGTACCTTCAAGACCATGCCTTTACTTTATGTATGGATACTAAAGGTTGTGATCCTTATGTCTAAATATGCACATGCTTCCTTTACTCTTGGAAAGTAAAATACCTTTGAAATAAAGCCATGATCTTATACTTACATGTGCTAGCATTTTGCATAGAATTTCCCTTTGTGTATGAGAAAATTATGTACATAATGCAGACACTATCAATCATGCATGATGTAAGTGATTCGTGTACATGATTCTTAACTTTGATGTCATAAAATCATTCATGACATAAAATAAAAATTAAGAAGGAGCATAATTCAAAGGATACATAACCTTCATTCCAACCTTGATCTTTCTTCATATGTGCAACATGTGCTTCGTTTCATGCATCTTTGTTATTGTGCTCACGAGTTTGTGTATCTAGGGTTTTTCTAATCAAGATGAAACTTGAGGTGTACAAAGGATGAAACTTTGGCCCATCTTTAGTCAATAGAAGATACACATACATGTCTAATGCAACATTGCATGAAAGTATTTGAGGTACTCATTTTTCTTTCAACACACATAGGTTTTCCAATTAAATATTGACTTCCATTGTCCTTAACTATATTCATATGCCCCCTTGGACGATAATAAATTCGTTTATTATGAGTAGGTGCAAAGAAAATGAAAGCTATGTAAACAAAAAGTTTAAATAAAAGAAAATTCTTACCTTGATTATTTCCCATTTTGAAGAGGCAAATAAATCCTTTGATCTACCTCCTCTTTTAGATTTCATGTAATAGGGCTCCTTAATTTTATGTCCAATGAACAATAGATGGATGCCAATGGCACTCTTGTTCTCCTTTACACTCGTAGGTGCATGTGGGTGGATTAAAACATCCTTGAGTCACTATCGTGAGCTTTCTTCTATGCTTTAGAAGAAGCTTGAGTGTGACTAACTTCACGTGTTAACTATCCCTCAAAAAAAAAAAAACTTCCATCACATCAAACCATATAAGAAAAATGAAGTGCCATTGATCTTCCTGATACGAGGAGACTGGAAAGGGGAGAGCTCGCTGAAGCACATCCTTTCTATCTTCCATATTGACCACCCTACAAATTGCTATGCTTCTAAAAGGGAACACTCATAAAATGCGAGGTCACGAAAGCTACAAAGCTAGAATCCCACATTTGTAGGCATTTCTTGCTAGAAGCTCTATAAAATAGAGAGCTGCGGATCATATTAAGTTTTGATTCAGGAAGCACATGCTCCCGTGCAATGGGGTGCCTTCTACACTTCTTTCACACATGGGTGCATGCGAGGCTGAAAGGACTCTCCATTCCATCTCACGGTTGGGGCCATACTCTCAATTCAAGGGGGTCACATGTGCAAATGGTTTGAACCTTGTAATCAAAAGGAAGAAGCTCCTGAGGAAGCCGCATGCATGGAAAGAGTAAAAATGAGAGAGCTTAACAACTATGAAGAAAATTCATAGATAAAACATTTCTAAATCTACGGTTGCTATGATACCCATGTTATGAAAGCTCGATAGCCTCCATACCAAATGAACTAATAAGTCTAAGGAACTAACTAGCAAGGCCACACTAGGAAGAGAGATGCATCTTCTATCCAACCAACACCTCCAATATATAGCTCCAAGACCAAGGGGGTAAGTCCCTCTCAAGGGGACATGTGTATCTTCCATCACATGGGTCCCTAATGTGTTCACATGGTTTCCAAG
>CM035443.1:131675473-131680578 GCA_020310875.1 Ceratopteris richardii | reverse complement strand
GGGAGTAGATGAAGGATATTGATGGTCATGAGAGGGAAGTCTAGGAACAAGTAAAATTCCATGTGGATCTAGTGGAGATCAAAGATGAGACTTGTTTCTCTTAGCTGAACCTCTAATGGGAGTCAACTTGCAAAACCCGGCCTTGTTAGGAGCTTTATTACACAACATACAATCAATAACTAGGGGCCCCATTCTGTCTTCCAACTTTTGGACCTTCTAGTGAGTGATCACTATGTCCCAATGTGCTTACCTTAAGGCTGGTCATCATTCTCAAGAATCCCCTTGGTTTCATACCAATCCAAATACCTACTCTTTCCCTCCATCGAGAAAGAGATTGAGCTGCATGGAACTAGGATTTTGCCCCCCCCCCCCTCCCCCGTCCTTGCCTGCCAAGTGTTAGAGAAAGACAATCATGAAGACACAACACATCTTCATTGGGACTTAGAAGAAACTACAAGGGATAATCTTTATCAAAGCCAAGTGTCTCGAGAAAGAAGTAAACATAGGACACTCTGAATACCAAACACACCTCCAAAAAATCAAAAGCATGCTGAGGTACAAAAAGAAATTCAAAAAAAGAATCTGTAGGTATACTTTAAAGATTCGTGGGCAAGAAAGGAAGAAAAATATACTAAAGTGATGTGCGGTGTCCTCAAGAAGAAGCAATCCCTTTAATGATGGATATCAATGGAGTTGAGCACAAGATAGATTGAAGAAATAGGACATTAATTATCAATCACTTTATCCAGCTCTTGGGAGTTCCATGCCTCTTTCGCCCCACAGGCCACATTGCATGGCATCCATCTCTAGAGTTGGAGATAAGAGAATTTTGCAAAATATCAGGCCTCTTCTTGAATCTTTCATTTTGGATGATGAGATTCTTGAGGTTATGAATTCCCTTCCTAATGGAAAAAGCCAATGGTTGGATGGACTCGCCAATGAGTTTCTCAAGACCTTCAAGCGTTTAGTGACTACTCTATTATGTCTGGTGTGGCAAGAGGATTTTTCTTTTGGGGCACTACCCGAGTACCTCAATGAAGATGTTATCAAGCTTACTCACAAAAAAAGGAAGCAAAAATAGGATTGTAAATTGGCATCTAATTAAGATGTACCAAACAAGCGACAAGATCCTTTCTATTATATTGCATCAAGGGGAGGTCCATCCTCAAGGCTATCATTGATATTTGGAAAGGTCTAGCTGTTGCTGAAGATTCCAAGTCAAGATGTCCTCTTCCTTTTAGAAGAGGCTTCAAGATGTGGATTTCACTGAAGAATACACTCAAGATGTCCTCTTTCTTCAAGAAGAGGCTTTAAGATGTCTTGAAGCCTCTTCTTGAAGCTCCATTTTGGATGATGAGATTCTTGAAGTTATTCATTCATGTCCTAATGGAAAAATCCCAAGGTTGGAAGGCCTCACCAATGGGTTCCTCAAGACCTTTCACTACAAGGAATACGGGCGTGTAGCGACGGTTAACGCGACAGAATTTCATCGCTATAAAATTGCAAATTGCGTCGGAATTAGCGTCGAGCGCGGACCATCGATTATACGACGCAAAAAACGCGGTATTTGCGACGTGGATTGCGACGCTCTCGTACAACATCGTTTAAACGACGCTTCTTAAAGGCGTCGCTTAAGCGACGCTTTTTTGCGTCGCATAAGCGACGGTACAGAACGTCGCATAAGCGACGCTAAAGAAATGTCGCTTATACGACGACAAATAGCATCGCTTACACGACGATCTGTTGACGGACAAAAATTAGAACGTTGGAGGCTCTGCAATCGGCATTTTTCACGCATCCGATTGAAGAGCTCTCCAAGGTTCGCAAATGCGCTACGCTTACGAGCTGAAGCAAGTATATGCAGAATTGTTGTTTTGCTTAAGCTCTCTGTTATTGTCTCCCTCTGTCTATGTTTCTCTCTTTCTACATCTTTCTCTCTTTGAATTCTCTCTCTCTCTCTAGATCTCTCTCTCTCTCTAGATCTCGCTCTCTCTCTCTCTCTCTCTCTCTCTCTCTCTCTCTCTTTTCTCTCTCTTTATTGCAGGTTATTCAAGAAGCTAACCAAGCAAAAACTATGGGTCACAATTTTAAGTACAATTTCTATTATTTGTAGATCATTTGAATTGTGTTATTTTCATTACATACCATACTCACACTTATTGATATGCACTCATACAATTATACATGATGAAGATGCACACACACATGCATATACCTACATATACACATATACATGCACATACACACACATACACATAGAGTTATACATATACACACACATACACAAGACCATGCACATATTGATACATACATATACACTTATACATGCACATGCATATACATACATATACACACACATACACATGCACATACATACATATACACATATACATGCACATACACACACATATGCATAGAGTTACACATATACATGCATATACATATACACACACATACACATGCACATGCACATACTCATACACACATATACACTTATACATGCACATGCACATACATACATATACACACACATACACATGCACATACATACATATACACACACATACATATACACTTAGGTACACACATATGAATGAATTATATAATTAAAGTATTAAAACACATGCTTAATATAAACAATAATAACAATCAATAGAACAAAACTCTTCATTACTTAATACCATACACACAATTCAAAACATAACTGAAATGAAAAATATATAGATTAATATATATATATATATATATATATATATATATATATATATATATATATATATATATATATATATATATATATATATATATATATATATATATATATATATATATATCAATGTAAATACATATAATCCAATGTCATAATCAACTAAAATCCTAATCATCATCATCATGATCATCATCATCATCAGCAATATCATGATCATCCTGATCTTCCCTCATCCTCATCGTCATGATCACCCTGTGACGATCGAGATTGTCCCTCCTGTGTTTGTCTCTCCACCTCATCCATATTTGTCTCCCCATAATACTCCTGTATTACATATAACAAACATAAATCAATAAGATAATTAGAACATTCATAACAACAAAATAATTATATAAAATTTAAAAGTACTCACAAAGGCATCAGGATGATCTTGTATATACTCGCCCAAACGCCGATATCCAAAATGTGTAGCATACTCGATCTCGTGTTTCGTAGGATATCGGCCATAATCCTTTCGCTGCAATGAAACAAATAAAAAACATTAGTTGCTTGCATTTTAACTAAAATAAAAAATATACTCACAATAACACATATACTTACAAATGTAGCTACAAAACCATTATGGCCCATTTGGCCTACGTGCGATGTGTGGCCCGACTCCACTCTTTTCTTTGCAGCAGCCTGTTTATTCAAGAAAAAAAATACATAAATTAAATGTAAAAAATTACTAAAATATCTAAAAATTATAAATATAAACTATTAATTTGTGTACCTTCTGCTGAGGAAATGACTCCTGAAGAAGTAGCTGTCTACAAAAAAATTGCCACGACTCAGGTGGTATGTAAGCTCGCCTCTTATTTTTTTCGACCATACAATATCTCCTGTTAATTTAATCTCAAACAGAAAGAAAGTCAGAATACATACACATATATACACACACATACACATACACATACACATACCCACATACACATATACATGCAAACATATACGCATACATATATGTATATATATACACATATACATACATATAACATAAACACACATATACATATCCACATATATACGTACACACACATGCATGCATATACACTCATTCATACAAAATATATGCATTTATCCCACAATAATATGTAGTTGTCTATATGTGAATATGTGTGTATGTATAAATGTGTATATGTGAATATGTGTGTATGTGTAAATATGTATATGTGAATTTTTTATTTATGTAGATAATCAAATTATTCATATCAAATACCATTATTTGTAGATTCTAATCAATCAGATGGAACTCCACCACCGTCTCCTCATCGTGCAACGACTTTATACTGTAAGTATATGAAATATTTAATTTTAACTATATTTGATGGATACATAACTTATATTTTTTTTTATGTTTCTTATGATGTGCAGATTCTGATCAATCAGAGGGTACTCCACCACCTCCTACCCATGCAACGACTTCACATGTGTCCTCCGATAGGAATTATGATGAATTTTACTATCAAGAGCATATTATATGTTGGTGTAACTCTTGTTATGGCACGTATCGAAGACCACGATTGGAATGTATTCAACATGAGGCAGAGTATGGTACTTTTGAGCATGCACCATCACCTAGTCAACGTGATAATGCTTGGGTATGTATTTTCTATATATATTAATGTCATTATTTTATTTAAAAACCATGTATAAAATCAAATTATTATTGATATACAGGAATACTTGCTCGATGATGATGAGGATGATGATTTTTCTCATAATGTTATTATACCTTGTACACGTCATGGACTTGCTGTTAATCAATTACAAGCAGAGGTTTCTAGAAATCCTCTACCTCCTGGTTTAGAGAATGAAACGGTTGGAGATTATCCATTGCCAGATCGTGATCGTTCTTTAGTACAAACATATGATAGAAGAAGATATGGAGGATGGAATAGAGGACCACTTCCTTTAGATGGAGAGGTTTTCAACTTTTGGGGTAATCGCTATATGATTGCTCCATCCACTATTACTAATGCTGGTCGTGGTCTCTTCATTCTAGAGGATTTGTATGTGCCTCCGAACTCTGAAGTTACTCTTATGTCATTTTGTGGTCCTATATATGGATGGGGAGATTGGCATCGACTTTCACGTTATGTTCAAAGCATGAGTACTTATGGAATATGCTTGAACGCAGCATCTCTTACTAGTAGAAGGATTTTACACGCAGAAAATGAAAGATTATATATTGATGGAAGACCTTACACACATGGAAATATAGAAGGTTTAATAAATAGTAGTTGAGGGCTACATAATAGTTCAAGGACTAATTGCACATTTGAGGAGCGTGAAAGTAGTCATGAATCACCATACATGAGTAGAGATGTACCAAGATACATAGTTGTCAATGCTA
>CM035443.1:131612973-131667973 GCA_020310875.1 Ceratopteris richardii | reverse complement strand
GATGACATTAGCCCCACTAATCGTGTGATTCTTACGAAAGTGCCACTCCAACCTCTCTAAAAAACAAACATTTCTGAGTGTCAAATTCTTTTATAGGTAACGTAAGAAACATGGAAGAAAAAATTGATTATATGGATGAATGAGTAGGAAACGTGACATGAAGAAAAATTTGCATGAAAGAAGGAATTGAAATAGGCAATATGCATGAACAAATAGGCATCATATATGCAAATGAAGAGGAAACATTGACAACAGTAAAGAAAGAAAACCAACAAGCATTAATTTGAAGTGAAACTGAACATATTGAGTCATTTTAGGCATCACTTGCTCTAATCTTGAAGAAAAATCTGTACCTTTTTCATAAAGCAATCTACATCAAATATGATTATAAACAAAGACTAAGGATTTTCAAGAGAAATCTTTCATCTTTATCTTATTTTAAATCAACTTCTTTCGTAGATAAATATGAATATTCTCTTTTTGTAATTACATGCAAGGAAATCTAACTAAACTCCACTAATGCATACATCTGCCTATATAGCTCATGCTTTATTCTCCTATGACCCCTTAGCTTCCTCTCACTTTTTTTTAATGATTTGGTGACTTTATGATTATGTTCACTTTTTTTGGTGTGAAAGAAAGTTAAACTTCCAGGTAATAGATGGTAGCTTATCTTTTTTGATGTCGGGGAAAGATAAAACCCTGATATAAGGTACAACCATTTTTTAGGATAGAGAACAATCATTTAAACTGTGATACAAGTGATGTGAGGTGGACTAAGGATGTAGAAACATGTAGTAGCACGAGCTAGGATTTCAAAAGTTATGCTTTTGATACTTAAGATACAATCTAACATAGCAAGTAGAGGCATCATCATTTGCCCTTTTGACTCAAGTGATGTGGATATGCAATGCAAAGGAAAGATTGAAAAGAAACATCCATGAAGTTAAATTTAAAACAAGCAAGAATTGGAAAAAGTTGGAATGAACTTGAAAAAACAAAGCAGCATGAACTTGAAAAAGAAATGATATTTTTAATTTTATTATTTTTTTATCATGGATACTCTTGTTTATGAATCGGAATCATTGTTATCATCTTCTTCAATATCCTCATCTAAAATGTACTCGTCATTATCACGTTTCTTGAATAGCTTTATCCTTTTACCTAGAGTCAAAGTTTTTAATGCAACACCATTTAATTCACAAAGACATATGTACCATTATTGTTGGCTTTTGATACAATGTATGGCCTAAACCCCCGTTGAGTGAGCTTTTTGTGTGCATCATATTGAGAGTCAAGTATACTATCATAAATGAATATGTAATCTCCAACTTCAATCGGCTTAGGATGCAGTCAATGAGTTTTGTCAAAATAAAGCTTGTTCTAACCATTTAATGTGCGAACTGAAAAAATCATTAGTAGATATGTTTTCATACCAAGGAAAACTTGACCATGCAAAAATATGGGATTGCATTGGAAACAATGGTTTTTGATAGTACATGAGTTCAACAGGCATATACCCGATGGTACATGTGCATGTCATTCTATCAGCCCAAAGTGCAAAATCTAAGAGAATAGGCCATTGTTTAATTTCATTGTTACATGCATTAGATATGGATTTCACAATAGGTGGATGCCCTCTCTCTATGCTATCATTGGCCTCTAGGTTATGTGTAGTGGTGAGAGACAAACGAATAGCATGATGTTCAAAGAATTCCTTAGCTTCTCTTGCATCTAAATTTCCTTGATTGACAAATACTTTCTCTATGTAACCAATGCAACTTACAATGTCTTCAAGAAAGCATTTTCAACCATTGTAAGTGGTCTTAGATCATAGTGCACATCCCTCTACATGATTAGTTAATTCCTCTATCGTAAGTAAAATGTAACATATTTTTTCAATATTGTTAGGCATAGTTACGAGATGTACTACCCACTTGTAGTGAATACAAGGTGGATAAGTAGGATGCAAAGTGTCTCTAGTGAATTTGACAAGTAGAACATGTCAAAACATATTTAGTAATGTCAACATACATCTTAGGCCAATTATAGGTACTCTTAAATTTTTCATATGTCCCAAAAAATCCTTTATGATCAACCCATAATGTCTCATGCATTTTCTTCATTACTTGCAATTGAAGGCCTCATTTTCCTAGGACTCATTGTGGATTCTTAACCTTACCCTTAGCATGTCTCCAAAGATAATAGTTACACAAAAAAAATTGTAAGCTCGTTTTCTAATGCTACGGAATCTTCTCATAGTCTAGCTAGGTAATGGTTGTAGTGTTTACAAATACTTTGTTTCAACTAAGGCAACATGTGTTTGGTTGAATTTTGAGTAGTTGTCAACATGGAGAGCATACTCATCAAGGGAAGAAAGAAGAATAATGTGGGAATTAGAATTTGTTGAAGACATAACTCTAATGCCTCCATAGTAGAGAAATAATAAGATGTCTTAATCACATGCTCAATGTTCTCATAATGTTCCATGAGTTTGTTGGTTCTATAAATTTTTTTGGGTTTTTTGAATAAAAGACTTGGTCAATGGACTCTTATGAAGAAAATCTAATCTACAATGTGGAAAACAAAGTTACAAACTATTGTACAAGTTGGTTGGTTCTAAGTTCTCAAACCAATGTCCACTATTGTCCCACTCGACAATGGATTCTATCCAAAAATTTGATCATATGTAGCTCCAAACATGAATCGAGGTGCATAATTACTACAAACATGCTCATGACTCTGAGTAACAATAGGTTTCTTTCCAATTGACAATCGATTCCGGTGATGCTCCACTCGTACTGTTATGACTTGAAGTGATTGCATTCCATCCTTAGAATTAATTCTAGCATAGGTAGACCCATCATCCATGGCTTTAGTTTCCATATGAATCTCACAAATAAAGGGCTAACCTAAGCAAATCTCATAGGAGCAATTATCTTGAATAAAGAAGTGAAATTCTTCCATGATTCCTCCTATCGACATGGGTACACTACCAAAAGCTCCATACAAGGTACCTACACCATTATCAGCAGTTCTCATACTCGATCCACAATATTTATCTATGGGCCATCGAAATTTATCATAGACGTCTCTTGAAGTCACATTGATTTTGGAGCCAAAATCTAGTAACGCATTTACAATGATAGCGTTCTTATCATTGCCTAATTAAACATGCATCTTTGATCTACCTCTAGATCAAAATTTTATTTTAAAGTGACTTTCAACATTGTTTTCATGTTTTTCATGGTCAGGGTGAATAGGTCCTAAGAAATTTTTATTAACATTTTCTTCATCATCATCAAGGTCCTCTTCATAAATTAATCAAAGATTAAGGCTTCAGTCAAACCTTGATCTTGATTCAGAGAATCTTGCATTTCAATATCTAGATTAAGCAGAAACCTCTTGCTTTTGGTTAGGCCCATAAAGTTATCTTTAGAAATACGCTTTGCAATAGAGAGAACGTGTTCTAAAGACAAAGTCACTTGACTTTTAAGGAAAATGTCATCTAAAATCTCCACAGGATCTTATTTTCTCTCAGTTTCTAAAATCAAAATGGCTTTATGTTTTCTCTTTGGTTTCTTTTGTTTTTGCTCATGATCTTGTTTTTGTTCATGTTCTTGTGTTTGGTCTTGAGTTTGTTTTCATTGTTCTTGTTTCTCTAGAGCCTTTTTTTCTTTTTTGTTTTTTCCTGCTTTGTCTTCTTACCTTTTTGTTTCTCCTCTTGTTTTTGCTCATTGGGTTGTGATTCTTATTTTTTATCTTTGGTTTGTGATTTTTCCCTTGCTCTATGATGGTTTCTATTCTTTGTGAGGTTTGCTTTGAGTTACTCTTCTTTCACTAGGCTCCATTTCATCTCTTTTCTATTTTTCTTCTACATTGGATATGTGAGAAATAAGAGATTGATCTTCTATTGATGACTCCCAAGCCGTTATTCTCCTAATTTCATCTCGTGATCTTACTAAAGCCTCTACAAAAATGTCAACTTCCTTTGTAGGTTTACTTGATTCTACTTCTTGTTCATCAAGAGCTTCTAGTTCCACCCCTCTAGTCCTATATCTAACATGGCTATATTTTCATACTGCTTCTTCAATCCTCACTTATTGTAATTTCTTTGCAAAGGTAGCCCAGATTGATAGTCATAGATTTTCTTATCTATATCTATTACTATCCATTGCTCCTTCACAGCCTTCAATATTTCACAATCTCAGCATTTTGGCCTTGAAGATGGAAAACCTATTGCCACTCATATGGAAATAGGGTTATGCTTGACTCTTCGTGATGGTGGAGATGCATTTGACATTGTTCTCAATTAGCAGGTTGTTGGATGCTTGATTTACTTATGCATAAATTAGTTTGATATTAAATTTTTTTGTCTATCAGATGACTAGGTTTATGCATTACCCACGCGTTAAGCATTAGTAGATGGTTAAGTTCATGTTTTACTACTTTAATGATACCTGGCCATTTGGATTGGTTTATCCCAAGGGGGATCCTTATCACCAGATTTACATGTTTATTCATGACTCAGATAGGGTTGATTGTTATGACACTGATATATCCACGAGTGGTTTTTGCTTCATGCTTGGTAGCTCATGTGTATCTTAGTTGAGCAAGAAGTTGTGGCCACTTCTAGTGGTAAGGCTGTGTATAGGGCAACTTTTAGAGTGACTCTTGAGTGTGTGTGGATGAGAAACCTCTTCGCTAATTTAGCCCTTGCTCAATCTTCTACTACAACCACCTGCACTAATAGTTTGAGTGCAATGGCAATTTTGAGGAACCGTGTGTTCCATGCTCACATAAAGCACATTGAGGTGCACTATCACTATTTTATGGAGAGGTTCTCTTCTTGAGAGACCACTTTGGCATATATGCCCACACAGGATACTAGTAATGTAGAAGTTTTCCCAAAGGCTCTACCCAGGGAGAAGTTTGAAGCTTTCTGCAAAGCTTTGGGCTTACCTCCTTTTGTGGACTGATCTCTTTCCACATGTCTTAACACTTCCTTATACAGGAGTGCAAGATCTTTGTTAAGCACATCACTCCAAAGATGGACTTGTTGATATATTTTGGTAGTGTTTTGTACAAACACATTAGGACCACCACCACACTTGGTAATTAATCCACTGTAGTGTTGTGCTCCAAGCTTCTTTTTCTTCCTTGTGTTGTTCATGCGCTTCTGCAAACATCATACTCCAACAAATGATTATTGTGGCATCTACCTTATGCAAATAAACTGCCTATTGGATGTACTGATAAAGTATAGGATGAAAGTTTGCAAACAACTAAAAAAACTTATATAGATAGAAAAATACCTATGTAGGTATGTTTCTTGGCTAATTATCTATTAATCCATAACCAGGCCAAATATCACGTGTTGTGGGGGTGTTAACACAGCAAATAACGACTCCAAAGACTTAACATTTGGCTGTGGACAAATGATTTCTGAGGTCCCTAAAGGTAAAGGTTCTTATTGTATATTCTATTCTTTTGAAAATAGTTTTTCGGTATTTATCGCTTAAAGGTTGAAGAAGCTACATATGGTTTCCTATACGCAACTAAGTCTAGATCGAGAGCATTACAATAATTTATATGAGATTGAATCTTAATCACTTTTTAGTTGAATATCTAAATTCTCAAGTTACATAGGATATTATTTGGTATATAACATAGAACCATATGCCATCCGTGCTTGATCAAAACATACTCACGTATACTATAAGTACATTAGGAATACATTACCTGAATAATAGGTAAACGTGAACCATAGTAACATAAGGAGCCTAAAACTAGACACTTTTATAAATTCATTTTATCAAAATCCTATGTATTGTAGATACATGTTTAGACATCAACGGGTAAGGAAAACGAAGAACCTTTAAGCGAAACCAAGTATTATTTAAAATAACTTTCATTTCAGAATATAAGGAGCGTAATTTATCCTATTGAAAAAGATGTAGGTATCTATTGTGCCCTGAAGAATAATAGGCCATCTTTACTTTCCTTTTTAATACCATCGCTCTAAAAGACCATATTTTCACGTGTCTGAATAGTGTACGATTTATTTTGATTCAATAATCTTTATACGTGTTCTGAAATTCACTTGATAAGATTTATCCTCCATTAATCTTCACATGTTTGATTAGAATCATGTTGAAAGAAAATTACTTTAATCAATAAATTACATGCAATCGCTACAAACGCACACGCATATATATATATATATATATATATATATATATATATATATATATATATATATATATATATATATATATATATATTACATACAATCACTACAAACACACACGCACATATATATATATATATATATATATATATATATATATATATATATATATATATATATATATATATATATATATAGAGAGAGAGAGAGAGAGAGAGAGAGAGAGGGAGAGAGAGAAAAAGAGAGAGAGAGATAAGCATACATACATACACGCACACACACACACTATATATATATATATATATATATATATATATATATATATATATATATATATATATATATATATATATATATATATATATATATATATATATATATAGATATAGGAAGAGAGAAGGAGAGACTAGAGCCAGACACACACACACACTATATATATATATATATATATATATATATATATATATATATATATATATATATATATATATATATATATATATATATATATATATACACTAGTGAGATCCTCCGAAACTATGAGTAGAAAAATGATGAGAAACATCACAGTGAACATCAATCACTTCTCTGTCATGGAAATGTCTTTCATGGTTGGTTTCATAGAATGGAATCATAACTTGGATATGGTTTCCTATACGCAACTAAGTCTAGATCGAGAGCATTACAATAATTTATATGAGATTGAATCTTAATCACTATTTAGTTGAATATCTAAATTCTCAAGTTACATAGGATATTATTTGGTATATAACATAGAACCATATGCCATCCGTGCTTGATCAAAACATACTCACGTATACTATAAGTACATTAGGAATACATTACCTGAATAATAGGTAAACGTGAACCATAGTAACATAAGGAGCCTAAAACTAGACACTTTTATAAATTCATTTTATCAAAATCCTATGTATTGTAGATACATGTTTAGACATCAACGGGTAAGGAAAACGAAGAACCTTTAAGCGAGACCAAGTATTATTTAAAATAACTTTCATTTCAGAACATAAGGAGCGTATTTTATCCTATTGAAAAAGATGTAGGTATCTACTGTGCCCTGAAGAATAATAGGCCATCTTTACTTTCCTTTTTAATACCATCGCTCTAAAAGACCATATTTTCACGTGTCTGAATAGTTTACGATTTATTTTGATTCAATAATCTTTATACGTGTTCTGAAATTCACTTGATAAGATTTATCCTCCATTAATCTTCACATGTTTGATTAGAATCATGTTGAAAGAAAATTACTTTAATCAATAAATTACATGCAATCGCTACAAACACACACGCATATATATATATATATATATATATATATATATATATATATATATATATATATATATATATATATATATATATATTACATACAATCACTACAAACACACACGCATATATATATATATATATATAGAGAGAGAGAGAGAGGGGGAGAGAGAGAAAAAGAGAGAGAGATAAGCATACATACATACACGCACACACACACACACTATATATATATATATATATATATATATATATATATATATATATATATATATATATATATATAGGAAGAGAGAAGGAGAGACACACTATATATATATATACTAGAGCCAGACACACTATATATATATATATATATATATATATATATATATATATATATATATATATATATATATATACAGTAGTGAGATCCTCCGAAACTATGAGTAGAAAAATGATGAGAAACATCACAGTGAACATCAATCACTTCTGTCATGGAAATGTCTTTCATGGTTGGTTTCATAGAATGGAATCATAACTTGGATACTTGAGTTCCGGAAATGTAGAAAAAATAACAATCTTTATTCATTGCATCTCTCTAGGTATCGAAAATAGAACCTAAGAAATTGATTGGTTTCGAAGCCTAACAATGCAGTTTTCTTCTACATTACTGAAAGAAATAAACTGATATAAGTCCCAACGTACTGTTAGTAAAATATTATATTTGACTCATTTGAAACTCCTACAGCATATTCCTTTAATATTCCTTCGAGTCTACTTCAAGACACACGTAACAAAATATCCATCGCTTCCAAAGTCCTATCAATACCAGGGCTTTTGCAGAAAACAACAAAAAGACCCATCAATCACGTCCATCGAAATTTCTCATAAAGTGGAAATCATCATTTGTAATGCCCTGTAGCTTGCCTCATTTGTAATGCCCTGTAGCTTGCCATACTCCTCCCCTGCATTGTGGGATTTGGGGGGTCCCATGGGCACTAGTCCCACTCACTTGTAACTTTTTCTCTTTATTATAATTAAAGTCCGGGAGATTAGGCTAAGGCCGAACTTCCTTTATTTTTAAAAAAAAAAAATTCTCAGAAAGTGGAAATCATCCTTTTGGATGAGTATGCACACAGATGTTAAACACGAAAGAAAGTGACCCTTCATTGACATTCTTTAGCAGCAGATTTGATCAGAAAGTGCTTGCGTAGAAGATTCAACCATCTTCCATACTAATGGGACCGAATTGTAAAAAATGTGCAAAATAATGATTATGACGCAAAGCTGTTCTTCTTTTGCGTCTCTTTACAGGTTTGAAGCTCCACACAAAGCCTTGAATGTTCAGACAAGCTATTTAAAGCTATCTGGAGCTTAAGTACTGGTATTATTAAGGAGCTTAAAAGTTTTAATTTACTTCTCCAAAATGAAGAGCCCTCTTTCAAACTTAGAACTAACCATAATTGTAAATTTGTATTGAAATGCATGGTGGATATTGCTATGGCTTAATGTAAATACAAATATTTGTAATATAAAACTGGGCGTCATAATCTTATGCATGTAACCTATGTGATCTTATGCATGTATGCAGCAAATTCTAGTGAGTGCTTTGAGTCCAACTAGTGAGCGCTTTAAGTCCAACTAGTGAGTGCTTTAAGTCCAACGCAGGCAATTGAGCAACCCTCGCAAAATCAGTTTATATAATCATGAGAATTATTCACAGCCACACTTAAAGAATGAAAGAAAAGTTTTTCTATACTAGTCCTGGAGAGACCAAGATATCGGATGAGTTGATTGCCATGGAAAATGCAGCGAATCATTTCGATATCGCGAATATTTAGTTGCATGGCAAACTATATGTAACTTCTCTCTCTCTCTCACACACACACAGAGGATATAAAGGCATTTTCACCTCACTCTGCTTAGTCGTAATCAAATTCGAAAGAACCGAATCGCAGCAGAAAACGTCGCATACATGAAATGGTACAAGAGCTGAGATGCGTACTATCTGTAGCGCCATTACTCGAGTCAACAACGTGATAATGACAAAGAAATGGTTTGAAGATGTTTCGAACCAAATATCTCGATATAATCTCACAGCGAGCTCGGTTTTCCAATCGATGAACAAAATGATGCTTGGAGAAGTAGCACCACGGCAGAAAACAAATCTTAATATGACCATTTGCATTCAGAGCCAATTTGTATACGAATTTCGAGCACGTAGTGCTCGGGGGAAGAACATCTGTTCCTTTTTTGCGCTCATCAATACCCCGCCCCCCCATGGAATTCGAGTAGCATCCCCGGAGTGGAAACGATTGGACATTCTTGTTACTCTGTTTGTTCTTAATCATGGAGATTCTCACAGCGTCGTAAGCGCATCCTCGAAGATCTGACATGCGAATGATTTATAGATTACAGTGTCATTATTGGCATGAATGATTGGAGCTGAAAGATGGGCTCGATGGACATACCAGAAATTCGATGTTGGTAATATTCTGTTCTACGAAACTACTGCCCAAACAGATAAGCTTGAGTCCTTTCTCAAGCTCCGACTAAGACATGCACTTCACAAACTCTAATCATTGCCAGTTCAAGCGTAGATCTCAAGGACTATATCCACGCATATGCATCGAAATCCATGCACGTATGCCATGATGCTCAAGTCGGTTGATGAGGCACATGCATACACTTCTGTTCCGCGATAACTTGTAAAAATGAAAAAACCCACCCAGAAATCCATGAAGAAAAGAAAATGTTTTTGGTAGTCAATTAGCACTCATGGCCAACTAAAATAAAGAGACGTACCTATGTGTGTATATACACACACACACAGAGACAAGCACACACACACACACAGACACACACACACACACACACATATATATATATATATATATATATATATATATATATATATATATATATATATATATATATATATATATATATATATATATATATATATATATATGTGTGTGTGTGTGTGTGCGTGTGTAACTATGCCAACGAGAATGAGAGTACTATGCTACCGAGGAAATAACTAGCTATTGAGGAAGCCTTGTAGGACGGATGAGGTTTAGATGACAAGTATGGGAAATTTCACAAACGAGAGTTTTCATCATTTATTGTCAAATATTTAGATGGTTCTAAAGAAATTTCAATTCGGGATTGTGAGGATTAATAACGGGTTCGGAGATTCGTTAATCTAAGCTATCCATAGTAGATACATCACAATCACGTTTGCAAAAATTCCATAATTGGAAAAAAAAAATTTTGTCGCCATGTAGAGGTTAACCAGACGCTTAGAATTCGTCAATAAGGTACACTAGCATAAGTGATTACTTTTCACCAAGTTTATCTACTCAATATGGTTATTTGACTCCATGATTTGTGTTTCCTTCCCTTTCTCAGTGACTAGAGGATGACCTTCAAACATGCTCAGAGCAATTAAAGTTTATTTGTTCTCCCTTACATTGTCTTTTTTCTTGATTTTGCTTGTTCTTAGTGGATTTCTGTCTGAAAGGACAACACAGCTTTAGAAATAGATGTTTTTTGCAACTTTGAGAAAGAGTTCAATGACTTGGATTACCCAGGGGGAATGAATCACTATGACTATCGCTATATTGATGGGAAAACCCCGAAGAACTCCACTTGCAAGGAAGACAACCAAGCAAGATACACCACTAGAAAAGAGGATGGATTCACCATCGACAATGAAGATAAGGAGGACAACGAAAGCTTTATCATTGAATCCACAATTCCCAAAAAGATATCAAATTCGTTTCTTAAGAAGACTTCTCACAAAGGTAAACATGCAGCTGAGATACCATGAAAAAGCCCCCTTAAGGGTAAAATCCTATGAGCGGACCCCTCCACATCAAAGAAAAAAGATGATGAGAAAAACCAAAAAAAGGGACAAGATCCCTCCCCGTAAAGAACCTAACCTCTGATAATGATAATCATTTCATTCAAGGTTAGAGGGTTGTTTGACTCCTCAAGAGTGACCATTATTGACCACTAGATCTACAATAAAAACATGAAGCCGGACTTCATCTATCTTCAAGAGATGAAAATTGATGGGAGGAACTACAAAAGCGACTCAATTTATTTCATCATCCCATGTCTAGCTCTCCACCATGGCCCCCATGGGAAACAAAGTCTCAACTATCAACATTAATAGCTATTGGAATGATAGGCTTGGGTATGTCCAAGTGATGGATTGGTGCCTCCTTTGGGGTCCTCTTTACATCATTTTTCTTCATGTATGCTCCCAATATCAATTCGAAAAGAGTTGTCACTTGGAAATTCTTGGACGCCCTAGCCCTCAACGTCCTTCTTTGTGTGGACTTTAATATGATGGAGGCTCTTTCTAACATATAGGGGAGTAGATGAAGGATGATTGATGGTCATGAGAGGGAAGTCTAGGAACAAGTAAAATTCCATGTGGATCTAGTGGAGATCAAAGATGAGACTTGTTTCTCTTAGCTGAACCTCTAATGTGGAGTCAACTTGCAAAAACCCGGCCTTGTTAGGAGCTTTATTACACAACATACAATCAATAACTAGGGGCCCCATTCCGTCTTCCAACTTTTGGACCTTCTAGTGAGTGATCACTATGTCCCAATTGTGCTTACCTTAAGGCTGGTCATCATTCTCAAGAAATCCCCTTGGTTTCATACCAATCCAAATACCTACTCTTTCCCCTCCATCCAGAAAGAGATTTGAGCTGCATGGAACTAGGATTTTGCCCCCCCCCCCATCCTTGCCTGCCAAGTGTTAGAGAAAGACAATCATGAAGACACAACACATCTTCATTGGGACTTAGAAGAAACTACAAGGAATAATCTTTATCAAAGCCTTAAGTGTCTCGAGAAAGAAGTAAACATAGGACACTCTGAATACCAAACACAACTCCAAAAAATCAAAAGCATGCTGAGGTTCAAAAAGAAATTCAAAAAAAGAATCTGTAGGTATACTTTAAAGATTCGTGGGCAAGAAAGGAAGAAAAATATACTAAAGTGATGTGCGGTGTCCTCAAGAAGAAGCAATCCCTTTAATGATGGATATCAATGGAGTTGAGCACAAGATAGATGAAGAAAATAGGACATTAATTGTCAATCACTTTATCCAGCTCTTGGGAGTTTCCATGCCTCTTTCGCCCCACAGGCCACATTGCATGGCATCCATCTCTAGAGTTGGAGATAAGAGAATTTTGCAAAATATCAGGCCTCTTCTTGAATCTTTCATTTTGGATGATGAGATTCTTGAGGTTATCAATTCCCTTCCTAATGGAAAAAGCCGATGGTTGGATGGACTCGCCAATGAGTTTCTCAAGACCTTCAAGCGTTTAGTGACTACTCTATTATGTCTGGTGTGGCAAGAGGATTTTTCTTTTGGGGCACTACCCGAGTACCTCAATGAAGATGTTATCAAGCTTACTCACAAAAAAAGGAAGCAAAAATAGGATTGTAAATTGGCATCTAATTAAGATGTACCAAACAAGCGACAAGATCCTTTCTAATTATATTGCATCAAGGGGAGGTCCATCCTCAAGGCTATCATTGATATTTGGAAAGGTCTAGCTGTTGCTGAAGATTCCAAGTCAAGATGTCCTCTTCCTTTTAGAAGAGGCTTCAAGATGTGGATTTCACTAAAGAATACACTCAAGATGTCCGCTTTCTTCAAGAAGAGGCTTTAAGATGTCTTGAAGCCTCTTCTTGAAGCTCCATTTTCGATGATGAGATTCTTGAAGTTATTCATTCATGTCCTAATGGAAAAATCCCAAGGTTGGAAGGCCTCACCAATGGGTTCCTCAAGACCTTTCACTACAAGGAATACGGGCGTGTAGCGACGGTTAACGCGACAGAATTTCGTCGCTATAAAATTGCAAATTGCATCGGAATTAGCGTCGAGCGCGGACCATCGATTATACGACGCAAAAAATGACGGTATTTGCGATGTGGATTGCGACGCTCTCGTACAACATCGTTTAAACGACGCTTCTTAAAGGCGTCGCTTAAGCGACGCTTTTTTGCGTCGCATAAGCGACGGTACAGACTGTCGCATAAGCGACGCTAAAGAAATGTCGCTTATACGACGACAAATAGCATCGCTTACACGACAATTTGTTGACGGACAAAAATTAAAACATTGGAGGCTCTGCAATCGGCATTTTGACGCATCCGATTGAAGAGCTCTCCAACGTTGACAATTGCGCTACGCTTACGAGCTAAAGCAAGTATATGCAGAATTGTTGTTTTGCTTAAGCTCTCTGTTATTGTCTCCCTCTGTCTATGTTTCTCTCTTTCTACATCTTTCTCTCTTTGAATTCTCTCTCTCTCTCTAGATCTCTCTCTCTCTCTAGATCTCGCTCTCTCTCTCTCTCTCTCTCTCTCTCTCTCTCTCTTTTCTCTCTCTTTATTGCAGGTTATTCAAGAAGCTAACCAAGCAAAAACTATGGGTCACAATTTTAAGTACAATTTCTATTATTTGTAGATCATTTGAATTGTGTTATTTTCATTACATACCATACTCACACTTATTGATATGCACTCATACACTTATACATGATGAAGATGCACACACACATGCATATACCTACATATACACATATACATGCACATACACACACATACACATAGAGTTATACATATACACACACATACACAAGAACATGCACATATTGATACATACATATACACTTATACATGCACATGCATATACATACATATACACACACATACACATGCACATACATACATATACACATATACATGCACATACACACACATATGCATAGAGTTATACATATACATGCATATACATATACACACACATACACATGCACATGCACATACTCATACACACATATACACTTATACATGCACATGCACATACATACATATACACACACATACACATGCACATACATACATATACACACACATACATATATACTTAGGTACACACATATGAATGAATTATATAATTAAAGTATTAAAACACATGCTTAATATAAACAATAATAACAATCAATAGAACAAATCTCTTCATTACTTAATACCATACACACAATTCAAAACATAACTGAAATGAAAAATATATAGATTAAAAAAATATATATATATATATATATATATATATATATATATATATATATATATATATATATATATATATATATATATATATATATATATATATATATATATATATATATATATATATATCAATGTAAATACATATAATCCAATGTCGTAATCAAATAAAATCCTAATCATCATCATCATGATCATCATCATCATCAGCAATATCATGATCATCCTGATCTTCCTCATCCTCATCGTCATGATCACCCTGTGACGATCGAGATCGTCCCTCCTGTGTTTGTCTCTCCACCTCATCCATATTTGTCTCCCCATAATACTCCTGTATTACATATAACAAACATAAATCAATAAAATAATTAGAACATTCATAACAACAAAATAATTATATAAAATTTAAAAATACTCACAAAGGCATCAGGATGATCTTGTATATACTCGCCCAAACGCCGATATCCAAAATGTGTAGCATACTTGATCTCGTGTTTCGTAGGATATCGGCCATAATCCTTTCGCTGCAATGAAACAAATAAAAAACATTAGTTGCTTGCATTTTAACTAAAATAAAAAATATACTCACAATAACACATATACTAACAAATGTAGCTACAAAACCATTATGGCCCATTTGGCCTAAGTGCGATGTGTGGCCCGACTCCACTCTTTTCTTTGCAGCAGCCTGTTTATTCAAGAAAAAAATACATAAATTAAGTGTAAAAATTACTAAAATATCTAAAAATTATAAATATAAACTATTAATTTGTGTACCTTCTGCTGAGGAAATGACTCCTGAAGACGTAGCTGTCTACGAAAAAATTGCCACGACTCAGGTGGTATGTTAGCTCGCCTCTTATTTTTTTCGACCATACAATATCTCCTGTTAATTTAATCTCAAACAAAAAAAAAAGTCAGAATACATACACATATATACACACACATACACATACACATACACATACCCACATACACATATACATGCAAACATATACGCATACATATATGTATATATATACACATATACATACATATAACATAAACACACATATACATATCCACATATATACGTACACACACATGCATGCATATACACTCATTCATACAAAATATATGCATTTATCCCACAATAATATGTAGTTGTCTATATGTGAATATGTGTGTATGTATAAATGTGTATATGTGAATATGTGTGTATGTGTAAATATGTATATGTGAATTTTTTATTTATGTAGATAATCAAATTATTCATATCAAATACCATTATTTGTAGATTCTAATCAATCAGATGGAACTCCACCACCGTCTCCTCATCGTGCAACGACTTTATACTGTAAGTATATGAAATATTTAATTTTAACTATATTTGATGGATACATAACTTATATTTGTTTTTATGTTTCTTATGATGTGCAGATTCTGATCAATCAGAGGGTACTCCACCACCTCCTACCCATGCAACGACTTCACATGTGTCCTCCGATAGGAATTATGATGAATTTTACTATCAAGAGCATATTATATGTTGGTGTAACTCTTGTTATGGCACGTATCGAAGACCACGATTGGAATGTATTCAACATGAGGCAGAGTATGGTACTTTTGAGCATGCACCATCACCTAGTCAACGTGATAATGCTTGGGTATGTATTTTCTATATATATTAATGTCATTATTTTATTTAAAAACCATGTATAAAATCAAATTATTATTGATATACAGGAATACTTGCTCGATGATGATGATGATGATGATTTTTCTCATAATGTTAATATACCTCGTACACGTCATGGAGTTGTTGTTCATCAATTACAAGCAGAGGTTTCTAGAAATCCTCTACCTCCTGGTTTAGAGAATGAAACGGTTGGAGATTATCCATTGCCAGCTCGTGATCGTTCTTTAGTACAAACATATGATAGAAGAAGATATGGAGGATGGAATAGAGGACCACTTCCTTTAGATGGAGAGGTTTTCAACTTTTGGGGTAATCGCTATATGATTGCTCCATCCACTATTACTAATGCTGGCCGTGGTCTCTTTATTGTAGAGGATTTGTATGTGCCTCCGAACTCTGAAGTCACTCTTATGTCATTTTGTGGTCCTATATATGGATGGGGAGATTGGCATCGACTTTCACGTTATGTTCAAAGCATGAGTACTTATGGAATATGCTTGAACGCAGCATCTCTTACTAGTAGAAGGATTTTACACGCAGAAAATGAAAGATTATATATTGATGGAAGACCTACACACATGGAAATATAGAAGGTTTAATAAATAGTAGTTGAGGGCTACATAATAGTTCAAGGACTAATTGCACATTTGAGGAGAGTGAAAATAGTCATGAATCACCATACATGAGTAGAGATGTACCAAGATACATAGTTGTCAATGCTATTACTACATTACATGCTGGTGATGAACTATTAGTGAATTATGGATGGCGTAGACCTCCAAGAGCACCTTTTAGCTAGAGAGAATAAAAATTTTATATCCATATTTAATAAGTTATATACTTAATTTTATTTTTGAAGTTTAATTTAATACTTGTTATTCAAAGAATTTGGCACTGTTTATAAGCCATACAATGGTGACCTGGATGAATCGCATGCACAGAGGTTACTCAAGAGACAACAATCTAATTATAATGGAGTAGTGGCAGCAGGATTCCTAGGGTATGCAGTAAGCCTCTTGCATGTCATAAACCTGAAGTTCTTTGAATAAGTTGTATAAAAGTGATCCTCTCAAGTAACCATGATTTCCACTTTGTATCCTAAAGTTCAGATGCTCATCATTGACATGCAAGAGGTTTACTGCATACCTGAGAAATCCTGCTCTATCTTGAGTAACCTCTGTGCATGCGATTCATCTAGGTCACCATTGTATGGCCTATAAACAGTGCTAAATTCTTTGAATAACAATTGTAAATCCGCTTCTCACACTTTCAAACTGAACATATGTGTGAATCGACAAATCATTCAATGAAGGTACATACTTCATATCCTCCAAAACAAACAATCGTAGCCTGCCATCCAAAACAATCAAATTTTGCGTGAATAATTTGAAAGATGCACAAATAGTTTTAAAAGATGCGTGGACAAAAAGTGTCCATTCGATTCAAGTTCTTGTTCTTGTTCAAGTTCTTGTTCTAAAGAACCATATATTCTTCCTAGGCATATTGAACAAGCATTTTTTTATAAAAACCCAGATGCTCATCCTTGGTCGCAAGTCATTCATGTGCAACCTAGAGGTAGGTCATTGTTTGAACAGTTTATTGTTAGAGAGATTGAAGAAAGTCCTCTTGATGATTCAGCATCAGATACTGATACATCAACATCTGGAATAGAAATTAGACTCATTATATGTGATAATGATACTAATCTTTTTGAATAATGATGAATCCTACTAGAGAGATGAAATCATGTTCTTCTAAGTTAGAACATGAAGCTCGGGGGTATGCCTAATTATTTTATATATAGCTTTATCTTTGAGGAGTAAATTTTTATCATGTATGTATGCATATGTGTGTGTATTCATGTGTATTATATGTATACATATATTAGTATGCATATATATGTATTTCATGTATATGTATGTGTTTGCATGTGTGATATGTATGTATACATGTGTTAAATATGCATATGTGTATATATGCATATGCATTTATGTGAAATATTCATGTATTCATGTACGTAATATATGCAAGTGTTTATAATTTTGTACATGTATATATGTATATGTGTCTATGTGTAAATATGTATGCATGTATATATATGTTTATGTGTGCATGTAGGCATGTACATATATGTGTAAATATGTACATGTAAATATGTTAGTATGTATATATATATTTATGTGTGCATTTAGGCATGTATGTGTCATGCATAATATATCTACTCCATTTTATATTTATGTATCCTATCTACATGATGTGTATATGTCTTTACATATATTATGAATCATGATCCTCGTTGATTCGAGTAGCTATATATAGAGGCATAAGGTTGGGAGGAGAGACATCTCTCTAGTAGGACGTCGGAGGTGTACATATACTTCAAACATATGGCTAAAAGGTTGAATTAGAGTTTTTAAATTAGGGATTTCAAAACCCTAATATCGAGATTAGTGTTCTCTCTCTCTCTCATATACATACATACCGTGCATTGTCACGACGATGTGCCATAAGTGTCCGTATCTCTTTTAAACACCATTAAAGAGACCACCCTGTCCCAAACTCCGTCTCAAGTGAACTGAGCATGTACTTTTTATCCCTCTCATCATGCTCACTACAAAAATAAAAAACATAATATAAATAAAACATAAGATATATATTTCAATTTATATGTAAAACTTTTACTTACTTCCACGGTAAGTGGATAAAGCGCAGGTAAGAGTCGCATAGTGCACGCATTCTCCTCTTGAACTCCAATCCATTTCCTATGTATACAATATTCCCCTCTGGCTCTATGTCGCACTCTATTCCTAACGTGCCTATGCATGTCCTCATAGGCAACGTCTCTGCTCTGCTATCACGTGTTGGAGGTGGTATAGGTGTCCTGAAAATAGATAGATAGAAATAAATAAAATTATGTGCTATAATCTCATTAAAAAAGTTTATGAAAAAAAAACATACATATGAGCAGATAGCTCTCTTCCTACGTGTGGATCCGCAGAAGAGCCCTCGTCTGATCGCGTAAGCATGTGGATCGTATAATCCAGCTCCTCATCGAACATCTCTGCGTAGTCCCGCATTATGGCCCCTAGAGTATCTGACGGAACTCTTGCTCTCATAAGACTTTTTATGAGAGTGAGTTTCGCCTTTCTCTCTCTATTGGGATCCATACTACCTAACATATAAAAAAAATGGTTAGAAATCAATATATATACGTGTATGTGTGTGTATGCATGTGTGTGTGTGTATGCATCATTATGTGTGTATGTGTGTAGGTATATGTGTGTGTTGTCTATGTGTATGTGTGTGTGTCTATGAGTGTGTATGTGTTTATGTATATGTATGTATCTATGTGTGTGTATGTATCTATGTGTGTATGTGTATGCATGTATGTATGCATATGTGTGTGTATGCATATGTATGTGTGTGTATGCATCATTATATGTGTCTATGTATGCATGTGTATGTGTGTATGCATCATTACATTTGCATGTGTCTATGTGTGTATGTGTGTGTATATGTGTGTGTGTCTATGTGTATGTGTGTGTGTTTATGAGTGTGTATGTGTTTATGTGTATGTATGTATCTATGTGTGTGAATGCATCATTATGTGTGTGCATGTGTATGCATTATGTGTGCATGTGTGTATGTGTATGCATTATGCATGTGTATATGTGTGTGCATGTGTATGCATTATGTGTGTCTATGTCTGTGTATTTGTGTGTATGTGTGTGTGTGTCTATGCATATGTGTGTGTGTGTCTATGCGTGTATGTGTGTGTACATATGTATGTGTGTGCATGTGTATGTGTGTGTGCATGTATATGTGTGTGCATGTGTATATGTGTGTGCATGTGTATGCATTATGTGTGCATGTGTGTATGTGTATGCATTATGCATGTGTATGTGTGTGTGCATGTATATGTGTGTGCATGTGTATGCATTATGTGAGTGTGTGTCTATGCGTATGTGTGTGTGTGTCTATGCGTGTATATGTGTGTGTACATATGTATGTGTGTGTGCATGTATATGTGTGTGCATGTGTATATGTGTGTGCATGTGTATGCATTATGTGTGCATGTGTGTATGTGTATGCATTATGCATTGTGTATGTGTGTTTATGTGTGTGTATTTGTGTGTATGTGTGTGTGTGTCTATGCGTGTATATGTGTGTGTACATATGTGTGTGTGTGTGCATGTGTATGTGTGTGTGCATGTGTATGCATTAGGTGTGCATGTGTGTATGTGTATGCATTATGCATGTGTATGTGTGTGTGCATGTATATGTGTCTGCATGTGTATGCATTATGTGTGTGTGTCTATGCGTATGTGTGTGTGTGTCTATGCGTGTATATGTGTGTGTACATATGTATGTGTGTGTGCATGTATATGTGTGTGCATGTGTATATGTGTGTGCATATGTATGCATTATGTGTGCATGTGTGCATGTGTGTATGTGTATGCATTATGCATTGTGTATGTGTGTCTATGTGTGTGTATTTGTGTGTATGTGTGTGTGTGTCTATGCATATGTGTGTGTGTGTCTATGCGTGTATATGTGTGTGTACATATGTGTGTGTGTACATATGTGTGTGTGTGTGTGCATGTGTATGTGTGTGTGCATGTATATGTGTGTGCATGTGTATATGTGTGTGCATGTGTATGCATTATGTGTGCATGTGTGTATGTGTATGCATTATGCATTGTGTATGTGTGTCTATGTGTGTGTATTTGTGTGTATGTGTGTGTGTGTGTCTATGCGTATGTGTGTGTGTCTATGCGTGTATGTGTGTGTACATATGTATGTGTGTGCCTGTGTATGTGTGTGTGCATGTATATGTGTGTGCATGTGTATATGTGTGTGCATGTGTATATGTGTGTGCATGTGTATGCATTATGTGTGCATGTGTGTATGTGTATGCATTATGCATGTGTATGTGTGTGTGCATGTATATGTGTGTGCATCTGTATATGTGTGTGCATGTGTATGCATTATGTGTGTGTGTTTCTATGCGTATGTGTGTGTGTGTCTATGCGTGTATATGTGTGTGTACATATGTATGTGTGTGTGCATGTATATGTGTGTGCATGTGTATATGTGTGTGCATGTGTATGCATTATGTGTGCATGTGTGTATGTGTGTGCATTATGCATTGTGTATGTGTGTCTATGTGTGTGTATTTGTGCGTATGTGTGTGTGTGTCTATGCGTATGTGTGTGTGTCTATGCGTGTATATATATGTGTACATATGTGTGTGTGTGTGCATGTATATGTGTGTGCATGTGTATATGTGTATGCATTATGCATTGTGTATGTGTGTCTATGTGTGTGTATGTGTGTGTGTGTCTATGCGTATGTGTGTGTGTGTCTATGCGTGTATATATATGTGTACATATGTGTGTGTGTACATATGTGTGTGTGTGTGCATATGTATGTGTGTGTGCATGTGTATATGTGTGTGCATGTGTATGCATTATGTGTGCATGTGTGTATGTGTATGCATTATGCATGTGTATGTGTGTGTGCATATATGTGTGTGTGCATGTGTATATGTGTGTGCATGTGTATGCATTATGTGAGTGTGTGTCTATGCGTATGTGTGTGTGTGTCTATGCGTGTATATGTGTGTGTACATATGTGTGTGTGTGCATGTGTATGTGTGTGTGCATGTATATGTGTGTGCATGTGTATATGTGTGTGCATGTGTATGCATTATGTGTGCATGTGTGTATGTGTATGCATTATGCATGTGTATGTGTGTGTGCATGTATATGTGTGTGCATGTGTATATGTGTGTGCATGTGTATGCATTATGTGAGTGTGTGTCTATGCGTATGTGTGTGTGTGTCTATGCGTGTATATGTGTGTGTACATATGTATGTGTGTGTGCATGTGTATGTGTGTGTGCATGTATATGTGTGTGCATGTGTATATGTGTGTGCATGTGTATGCATTATGTGTGCATGTGTGTATGTGTATGCATTATGCATGTGTATGTGTGTGTGCATGTATATGTGTGTGCATGTATATGTGTGTGCATGTGTATATGTATGTGCATGTGTATGCATTATGTGAGTGTGTGTCTATGCGTATGTGTGTGTGTGTCTATGCGTGTATATGTGTGTGTACATATGTATGTGTGTGTGCATGTATATGTGTGTGCATGTGTATATGTGTGTGCATGTGTATGCATTATGTGTGCATGTGTATATGTGTATGCATTATGCATTGTGTATGTGTGTCTATGTGTGTGTATTTGTGTATATGTGTGTGTGTGTCTATGCGTATGTGTGTGTGTGTGTCTATGCGTGTATATGTGTGTGTACATATGTATGTGTGTGTGCATGTGTATATATGTGTGCATGTGTATGCATTATGTGCGCATGTGTGTATGTGTATGAATTATGCATTGTGTATGTGTGTCTATGTGTGTGTATTTGTGTGTATGTGTGTGTGTGTCTATGCATATGTGTGTGTGTGTGTCTGTGCATGTATATGTGTGTGTGTAAGTGTGTGTGTGCGCATACTTGTCAATAGTCTCCCTTCTCTCTCTCCCTCTCGCGCGCGCTCTTTCTCTCTCTCTCTCTCTCTCTCTCTCTCTCTCTCTCTCTCTCTCTCTCTCTCTCTCTCTCTCTCTCTCTCTCTCTCGGTCTATGTGTTCTTCCTCGCGTTCAAGGCCCGGCACAAATGTGCCGGGAGAATTGAAATTATTTTTTTTACATTCCAGAGCGTCGCATATGCGACGCTCTGCAGTTTGCCAACGTCGCTAAGTGCGTCGCTAACCAGCGACGCTCCTAGCGACACTTCAGTGTTAGCGTCATGTAAGTGACGCTACCGTCGCTTATACGACGATGCTCAGCCAAAAAAAAAAATCCGAATTTTGTACCGTCGCTCATGCGACGCTTTCGTCACATAAGCGACGGTTTTTGTTTTTTTCCCGATTCGGGGGCGTCGCTACACCCCCCTTTTTCTTGTAGTGTTTGTGTTAGAAAGAGATTTGAATGATGTGTGTGTGACTCTCCTCCCATCCATATATACCCTCTTGTACTCTAAAAATAGCAATGGTATACTCTAAAAATAGCAATGGTATACTCTAAAAATAGCAATGATCTAGAATAGTCTAGTGTGAACATGTGGCCATCATGCAACACTTATTCCCATTACTATCCACGTAATTCCCATTACCACCAAAGTACCTAGGGTATCGCCCGAGCTTGGAACCTTGGCTAGCTGGCCCTTGTCCCTCACACACATGGACTGATCCCTATGGATCAAATGAACTCATCCCTGTGGATCAGATGGAGTGATCCTTGTGGATCAATGTCTAATACTCTCTCCCCATTCTAAAGATCATTGTCCTCAATGATCAATGAGGGAAAGTACTTGCAAACCCGAGCTTCTGGTTTCCAAGTAGAGTTAATAAGTGGTAATCCTTTCCAGGCTACTAGATACTCTTGGATGACACGATCCCTCAATTGCTTCTATCTCCGATGTAATATCCTATCCAGAGAATGATCCGTGCTATTATTTTTTTGCAAAGAGACAATATCTTCTATTAGATTATCCTCCTTGAAAATATACTTTCAAATTTTACTAACATGAAACATTGCACTCTACAATTTGGAGGAAGCTCTAATTGGTATGCAAATTGACGCAGCTTTTTAACTATCTTCCAAGGTCCACAAAACCTTGGTGATAGCTAACTACACTTCCGTATGGAGAGTGAAGTAGACCTAGCTACTACCTAAAGAAAGAATCTATCTCCCTCCTCAAAGGATCAAGTAGATCTCTTCCTATCAGCGTACTCTTTATCCCTATGAGTAGCTTCCTACATCTTGGCTTTAGCTATTTATAAATTTTGTTGGATGTTTGCTAAGAACTCCGAAGCACTAGGACATTTCTTTGGCACGCCTATGGTACTGGAAACATTAGGATTCATGCCATAGTTCAAACTCAACTAGTGGCCCAATCTGTCTATCTCTTAGACACATATGCCCTCAACCTCTCCTCTAAAATTTGGTTGATCCTCTAGGTCTGACCATCTATCTGAGGATGATCACCACTGCTCATCTTGAATGACACCTTCAGTTTGTCAAATACAAACTTCTAGAATTTTTTTGTAAATATGTCAGCCCTATCTGAAACTATGGATGTCGATAACCCATGCAATCTGAAGACATGCTAGATAAACAATTTCGCTACGTGTGGAGCTTCTATCGTCTCCTATGTGGGTATGAAATGAGCCATCTTGCTCAATATGTCTACCACAACTAGGATAGTATCCTGCTTCCTTTGGGTCCACGGTAACCCGTCTATGAAGTCCAAGGATACTCTATCCCATTTATGATTTGGAATCTGTAAAGGATGCAAAAGACTTGGTGTCTTTATCATTTCTGCTTTGTTGACTTGACACATAAATAATTGTTGAAGATAAGTGTAGACACCTCTGGCTATCCAGGGCACCAAAATGTTCTTCTAACAAGTTGTATTGTATTATCAACACTTGGATGTCTTGCACAACGCACATCATGTTGATCATGCATGACTTTTCTTCTTAAACCCCGAGAATCTAGTAAGCAAACCTTTCCTTTTTGTCTAACCATTCCTTTCTCCTATGAGAAACTTGAATGGAGAATGCACTTCTTTGCTGTGCTATGGGAAGAAACAACTGGAACTTTCCCATCTCCTATAATAGAGTCATCACTGATGGCTTGAGCAAATGTGGATCTTCCACCTGTGTTTCCTTTATCTCTTGAATCAATGAGCTTTCTAGAACTATAAAGCTCATTTGATACATTATTTGTGATAATACATCAGCAACTATATTCCCTTTGCTCTTCTATACATGATTTCCATGTAAAACTTCTGCATGCGCTCAGTGCAAAAAGCCCGTCTGCCTAGAAGATTTGGCTGACTACCGAAAAAATACTTAAGTGTATGGTGATCTGTGTATACCTTCAAGTCTCCACCAAATAGATAGTGTCTCTAAACTTTAAGTGCATACACCACTCCATACAACTCCTCTTCATGCATTGGCCTGCCATGTTGGCTCAAAAGTCTCCCTATGGCTTATGCCACTAGTGCAAGAGAACAAGGATTACGACCACCACATGCTTGAGAGATAACTCTCCTCCCAACCAAATGCCTCTATATATAGCTCTTTCCAGGGGACTGCCTTCTTGGGCAGGTGGATACTAACCATCCAAGTGTCAGCCATGTAACTACATGTGCGCCAAGTGTCCCAGTTAACTTGAGTTAACTCTAGTGGATGCTTCTAGAAGGCTCTAGATCTCTTTGGGCAAAATACTCTCCCCATGTCTCCCATGGGGATTGAACCCAAGACCTCCTCCTTCACATCCTTGAGACATTACCACTAAGCTAAGTGGGTCACTTGTTCACAAGAGCACAAGACCTTCTAGTAAGTCTAAACTCGAGATCTTTGGTAATACACACGGATGACCAAACGGTGTCCGATTTCAGATCTGTCTGAACCGGCCAAACCCTTAGATCATAGACTTACTTTATTACATTCTTGCCCCCTTGGAAAATATTTTCATCCTCGAAAATAGAGCTATATACATACTATAGGCAACCCCCGAGCCTCATGTTCTAAAACTGGAAGAACATGGTCATGTTCTAGAACTAGAAGAACATGTCTCATCTCTGTGGTGGTATCCCTGCCCAAATGATTCAAAACACTATCTGGTTTTGCACTTTGATGAACAGGACAAAGTACAAACTAGTGAAGAATAATGAGGGTGGATCTAAACACATCCCTAGCCAATTCATAGTTTCTAGATGTGCGATCTAGGCACAAACATGTGAATTGGGTGGATTCAAATTACTAGTCCATTTCTGGGCATGACTGGTGCATGGACTTAGTAATGAAGGTGGGATTCTTATCCCTTGCAAGACTTTGAGAATTCCTGATTCACTAGAATTTTTTTTTGGAGAACTTGAAGTTTGGTTGTCCCAAACATCTAACTTAGATGTTTGTACAATGGTTTACTTTGATCCAATAGTTACTTGATTTTTTCACCCGACTAGAGGACTACTTTGTCCCAATGAGTTGAAAAAATCCTATGTAAACTGTAAGAGAAAGTTTACCATTTCGGTGGAACCAACCATACTAACTTCACTAATTCAAATTCAAAATCAAAATTGTCCAACTTAGGACACTTTTCTCAAAACTTGAAAGTTCTTGGGAATTGTCAATCTGATGAGCAATTCCTAACTTCCCTATTCTAGAGTATACTGGACACTAGAAAATTATTTATGCTATAACTTGAAGCAAACTCAAATAAGTAAGTCCACTTAGACTTATCATCTTTTGAAGATTGAAAAGGTTCTTGTACATAACATCTATCTAGGATGTTCAAGTTAGTTATTTTATTCTAACCGGCTAACCTTGGTCTTTTGCAAAAGAAATCAGATACCATATCTGAGTCAATTTCAAAAGATTTGGAAAGCGGAAAAAAATAACTAAGACTCTGTACAACCAATTCAAACGTCGAGCATACATAAACTTGCTATGAGTCAAAGTCTAGTTGACTCAGGACTTTTAACTTTTCCAAGATCTATTTCAACAGGATATTGAAGCATTGTCTTTATCTTTAAGAGAAATAAGCTGGTTTCTCAAAAAGATTCAAAGCAAATAAACAACATCATCTAACCACAAGATACTAGTGTGGTAACCAACATCAGTGTGTCGACCCACGGAGGTTCTGTCGATGAGTTTAGTATTCAAATAATGCTTCACTTGAGACAAAGTTCAGGTCACATTCAGTCTTTTTGACTCCTTCTGGGAATGCAATTCTTGTGCATTTCTTTGAGTCAAAAGAGTGAATTTACCAAGTTATACTAGAAACTTGGTGCTTGACTTGTCAATCAAATCCTTGGTTGAAAAGATCAACTTAAAGTCAAAGTTCAACTTTTTTCAGAAATTTATCAAATATTTCTGATCAATAACACTTAAACTTGAAGTGTTCTTAGAAGATCTTGGAAGTTACTTACTTCATATCTTGAGTTTCCTTGATCTTGAAGTCGCCTTGAAGTATCTTGAGATTCTTCTTGAATTAAAACTCCTTCTTTGAAGTTTTAATTTCCTTGAAGATCAAACCTGACTTTAAGATCCAAACGTAGACTAAAAGATAATCATCATCTCACGGTCTGATGTCCCATACCATCTTTCCTACATCAATCTCAGTATAAAATCTGGTGTCCCATACCACCCTATTTTATACTCACATTGACGTGTGAGTGAATTTTATCCTAAAGTCTACAACATCTCTAGATAGAGAACCTTCTAGCTTTAATTCTTGACAAGAATTTCGCAGTTTCAAGCACTATCTCTATCTTGATATTCTAGGTTTTAATCCCTTGACATGATCGTTTGACGATCTTGTGCTTAACCTTGGGAACTTGAAAACCTTTAATAGAATATCTCCAATCCTTTTTGCTAGGGTTTTCAAATGAAAACCAATCTGAATTCCATGTTCTTGAATTTCTCAAATTCAAGTTCAATTGGTTATTCTTGACCAATTTTGTAGCGACAAGAGCTTTTGACTTCTTGTCTTTAGATTCCTTTCTACTACTGCTTTTAGGTACCTATCTCGGCCGGGGCTTTTTACAGGAATCTCTCTACTGCTTAAGTCTAAGCATCCGCTCATGCTTTCTGGATTTGTACCAAAATCCCTTTAAGGATAGGCAAACACTTATGTTTTACCTTCCACAGACTTAAGTACCGTCTTCACGGTTGCAGACTACATACTTGGAATTACTTCACTCTGTTCAGACTTGGAACAACTTACTTTTTCATAATTTCCATTCAATAAATGGAACTTGAGTGAATAATTCCTAACGGAATTTTTACTGCCAATACTTGGGCAATCTACAGAGTAGTTCTAATTGCACATTCTTGGATAATCATGGCCAAGTTTATTCAATTCTAGTTGATACTTGTGACAAAAATAAAGACTTAGTCTTTATCTTTTAAGATCTCTTAAACTATCTTAAGTTTCTTTGCTTACCTATAGGATTTTTAGAGATCTTTCCCTCAACTTAAGTCCAAGCATTTTCTAATGATTTTCAGATTCCAAAGCTAAGAATCTTTGATATACCGTTAGGTTATATCACTTATTTGGACTTAAATACCAAACCTAGTGGTTAGGGATTTGTTGGGAACTACTTGCTATAAATCTTCTCTTGAAAGATGCTAGTCTCACATCTGGGGAGATTTTTCTTTCAAGAACTTTTTTGATTCCTACCAAGGAATCAAGTAATACTAAGCTATAACTTGAAGCAAATGATTCATCTTGGAATCTTTTGCTTTCCAGTTCAATGATTCATCTTGGAATCTTTTCCTTTACTGGAAAGATCTTCAAAAGGAATTCTAGACTTTTGGATAAGACCAAGACTTAAGGCTTTGCTTGTCCAAAAGACATTCTCTTTTAACCAATAAAATAGTTAGTTGAACTCTCTCATTAGCTTATCTTTAGAAAAGTGCTTTAATAAAGTCTCCATATTTGAAAACTTTGCACAAGCAAATAATGCTTGGAATTGTTTACTTAATCTTATAAAAACTATTCTTGATTTTTATAAGATTCAAGGCTTTACCACTTGAATCTTATTATTATTATTATTATTATTATTATTTTCTTTTAGGAAAGAACTTGTTTCCTAAATTATCTTTAGGAAATATCGGGATTTCCTAAGATATCTATTTTAGAAATGAAAATAATTTGAATCATTTCATTAATTGTCATGACTTTAGGAAATTACTTGATTCCTAAAGATCAATTAATATTTGTCTTGGTTTCTTTTTTAAGCCTTGAATTAGCTTAAATAGAATCAAGCAAGTTTCCTTGAAAAGTTTCCGCGTCGATTGAAGACCTTGCATCATGCCTTGAGATGCATTTCTGGAAACTAACATCTATGAACACTAGAGTTCCAGGGATTCTAGAAGTTCAATACTTCTACTTATTGTCATCAATATTTGATGAATAATAAAGTATTAAATCTCCTAAAAATATTTTGAAACTTACAAGTTTTAAGAGAAACTTCCTTACTTGGATGCACCAACATGAACATCCAAAAACAACTAAATCCTCGATAGTTGTAAGAATATCTGGGTTTCTTCCCAAACTTAGACTGAGCATGCATGTTGGAAAGTAGCTCTATGAATACTTACTTTCAACTTGCTTTCTTTTCCTCAAAAAGACTCCTACTAAGTGGTACCTATGTATCACTTTTTGGGACAAAAATAGACTAGATACTTAGTTGTATGATGATCAAGATCCTTGCAGCTAGATAATTTTCTATTTTTTCAACCTAGCTAAGTCAAGTTAAAAAAAGAAAGGAATGAAAATATATGTGTTCAGCTACTTATCAAAAGATCATGCGTATGCTCATGCATCTACTTGCATGCAAATGCATGTTCATTTATGCAAATGCCCATTCTTGGGTGCAAATGCATATGAGTTCATGCAAGTGTAATGAACTTAAGCAAATCTTGAGCTTATTAGGTATGCAAACAAGCATCCATGCAAAAACAACCTGCTTGCTATTCTGGCAAAAGGTATTTATTCAAGTGCGTGAACTGGAGAATTAGCTACCTTTCTCAAGCAAGTGCGAACTTGATGTGCATAAGACATTCTTTTATGCACAAATAATCTTTTCATTTTTATGCATGAATGGAAATAGAAATTTCAAATGCATACCTAAAACTGAAAAGTAATTTGTATACTTTTGTGTCATTTCAATACCGTTTAGTTCTCTAATTAGCTTTCATATTGAGATAACCATAATCGGACTATGCTTTTAGTCCTAATTAATGCATCCTAAATGAAAGCATTCGAGAAAACAAATATCAAAATGAAAACATAATTTGGAAAATACTTAGCTCCACATAGAGCTACGTCCTTCCCTTGATCCTGTGGAAGAGTGATTCATCCTCTTGATCCTTGCCAGGAGCTATTCACCATTCTTGAAGCTTCCTCATCAAGAAATAGTTCCGGATGATTTGGTCCGTCAAGATCGATGAAGTTAGGTCTCCAGATCTTTACTCCACAGCTTCACTTCTTTCAAACTTTGCTCATTCTGGGTGCGACGCGAAGCATACGGCTATCATATTACAATAAATATAACAATCGAACGCACATAACTCCGTCGATACAGCAAAATCTTTTAAACAATAGAGCATCTCAACTTGGGATTGACAGAGAAATGCATAATAGAGCCCGAAATATGAAATATCTCTCAGGCGACGCCATTAGTTAGAACATCATCGCTTGCCTATTTCCGAGTCGAGAGTTCGGTTCTCATGTGCCAATCATTACTCATCAGACATTTTGCTACAGCATCCATCAACGTTGATCATTCTGATCTAAGTTCGACCCTGTACTTTGGTATAAGTTCTTCAGCAGATTTGTTGGATTAGGCGAAGGCACACTCGAATTATGGACGGGAGTACAATTCATGAGACTGGCAACGTGCTGCACTCTTTTTATAGCTCTGCTAGTCTAGATTCGACAGATTTGAACTTTGTTAAATATGGATTCTGCCAAAATAAGGGACACACAAGCAGCTCGACTTTTGGAGAAGAGAACATTATCGTTACGCTAAGGTCACGGATTCGACTCCCGCGGACAATCAGAGAAGGAAGCTTAGCTTTTGCTTGGGCTAAAATAAGATGTATGATAACATAAAAAATAACTAGGCACTATAGTCTTGGCTACGTGAAACACTATTGCACGCCAAGAACGCGGGTTCGAATCCCGTTCACTATCGAAGCTTCCAATTTGCGCTGAAGTCTTCTACAACAAGAATAGCAGATATGGTTCTTTTGGCTGCTCTGTGGTTCTTCAGCGCCGAAAATCCAAATGAGTATAACTCCGCAGCGAACTTTTACGCCAACGCCTTTGGGTCTGTGGATAGGACACAACTCCTGAAATGGGAGGTGTTGAGTTCGAGTCTCCCGCGAGCTGATGGCAGAAATGATCACTCATATTTTGCTACTCATAAGCTATCATAAGCTAAGCCAGGTGAGGAACTCGGCACACTTCTCATGTTGGCCACGAGCAGAACGAAATGCACGCAAGATTGATGAGCAAGATGGTGGAGAGAGCTATGGAGAAGGCTCTGATACCAATGCAAGAGAACAAGGATTACGACCACCACATGTTTGAGAGATAACTCTCCTCCCAACCAAATGCCTCTATATATAGCTCTTTCCAGGGGACTGCCTTCTTGGGCAGGTGGATACTAACCATCCAAGTGTCAGCCATGTAACTACATGTGCACCAAGTGTCCCAGTTAACTCGAGTTAACTCTAGTGGATGCTTCTAGAAGGCTCTAGATCTCTTTGGGCAAAATACTCTCCCCATGTCTCCCATGGGGATTGAACCCAAGACCTCCTCCTTCACATCCTTGAGACTTAACCACTAAGCTAAGTGGGTCACTTGTTCACAAGAGCACAAGACCTCCTAGTAAGTCTAAACTCGAGATCTTTGGTCATACACACGGATGACCAAACGGTGTCCGATTTCAGATCTATCTGAACTGGCCAGACCCTTGGATCATAGACTTACTTTATTACAACTAGCATTTATATCTAACTCAAATTGTTTTTGTGGATCTACCACTTTGAGTATAGGAGCCTCTAAACTAGCTTGTTTTAGAGTATCAAAACTATTAGTGCCTAACATTTTGATCCCTATGGTTTAGTTGGATTGATCCCTGTGGATCAATGATACCTCTGGATGAAATGAATTGATCCCTGTGGATCAATGTCTGATACAAGAACTATCTTGCTCTTCTTGCTTCCATTCTAACAAAACTTTTATGTGAAGCAAGTTCATCATAGGCACTGTTATCGACAAATAAGAAGAGATGAATTTTTGATCAAAATCGGAAAGTCCTAGAAATGATCGTAACTACCCCTCATCTTGAGGAGTAGGCCAAGGTAATATGATTGAAAGCTTCTTGATATCCATGTGAACCCCATCGATACATATTCTATCCTCAAAAGATACAATTGAGTCTTCTCTCCATTAACTAAGTCTTATCATGATCTCTTACTCCAATCTGATGGAAGCCACTTGTAAAATCCATTTTACTATATACAAGGACTCCACCTAGAGTATCTAAAAGATCATCAATTGTGGGCATATGATATTTGTATCTGATAGTAATCTTATTGAGTGCTCGGTAGTCAATGCACGTCCTATAAGATCTATCCTTCTTCTTCACTAGAAGAACCGATGTTGCAGAAGGATGAATAGTTGGGTCTAATCAGCCCTTTTCTATTAATACTTGTCCATGACCTTGTAGACTTCATTTTCCTCCTCTAAAATCATTTGAAGTGGTGGCCGAGTAGTCAGACTCCCTCTCGATACCAATTGGATTCTATGATCGATGTTCTTGCAAGGAGACAAACCAAAAGGTAAGTTTTTAGGAATAACTCTTGAAATTATGTTCTCACTTTTGCTGAAAGTGCGGAAGCATTCCAACTTCGTCTCCATGGCTACATGAACCCATCATACTACATGACGAATGCACAAAGTAAGGAAAAGAAATAAACTTACAATCAAGTTTAAGCAACTTGGTAGTATTTATCACTCACATCTCTTGAATATCTAGTTTTCCATAGATCAATAGTTGCCTCCCCTCATGGTCAAACTTGATCACTTTACTTAGTCACTATTTATGATGTACGATAAATAAAATCATCAGATGTGCTTCTCAACTTGTGTTCCATTTGGAACTAACATTCTTACTTGTAGACCTTGCATTGTTGTATAATCACTCCCTACTGGGCACAACCTTGCCTTGTCTAAAAAACTGCAAACCATGCCTTGCTATATAACCTTGTTTACTCTGTGCAAACCTTGCCTTTCTATATATCTTGGCCAAGCACGTCAGGCGAGGTAAAGCCTGCGCTAATTGAAGAACGAATATTGGAGTTGGTCACACAAGCTATAAAAGCTGCCACAATGACCCAAGAGACATACACAGTAAAACCAGAGGTAACTACAAACCCGAATCAAGTGTTTCGATCAAATACATGGTGTGGAAAGTGCCATGGTTATGGCCATTTGGCTTCAGAATGCCCTATAGTCTCGAGAGTATTCACAGATAGATCACCACCAAGAATGCGTTGTACTTTTTGTGGAAGAACAAATCACACGGAAGACCGATGTTACAACAAGAGGGCCTATGAAGAGAGGACCATGAAATCGGGAGATACAAGAGAAAGACCTTACACGGGATTGCCCGCTCAAAGTGTCCCACCTACATCTCGTTGGGAAAACAGACCGACTTATGGATATGGTGCTCAGGGTCAAGGAGGAGACTATCCAAGAGGAGCCGCGCGTGATCAAAGAAGAGATGGTCCAATCCAGTGCTGGAGATGCCATGGCTTTGGCCATACTCAATCTAGATGCCCAAACGAAAAGAAACCAATTGATTATACCCCACTATGTAGGTACTGTAGTGGAGAGGGCCACTTTGATGAAGATTGTCCAAAACGAAGAGCTGCCGCCGGCAAGGAAAAAGGACCAGTAGGGTCCTTGAATTATGTTGATACTCAGATGCATTCCACAACGAGAGCTCAAGAGCCAGTTCCTACGATCGGAGTAGTGTTTAAGACACCGGACCCTCAAGAAGGCTCTAGCTCGTCAATGCACTTTGTGGATGCTTACGAGGCCAAGAAATCACATAAAGAGCCAACTGTGGCGGTAGTCACAAGAACTCAAGAGTATTTGAAGAAAAATCTAGAAGGTGAAAGCGGAAAAGCAAGCCAAGAGAAGATACCCGAACATGAAGAGGTAGAAAATCAAGTTGGAGGATTCGCTGAGCAGCAAGAGTTTGAGGATGGGGAAGAGATAGAGATTCTTCCGCTAGTGACCAAGGAGTTTGTGCCAGGCATAGCACCATTCCCTGAAAGATTGAAGGCTCCTAAGAGTAGGAAGGAAAGACAGAGTTTGGAGGAAGTGGATATTGTAAAGTTGCTCGCAGACACGGAAGTCACCTTAGACATTGGCACATTGCTAAAATGTTCACCTGCTTATAGGAAACAATTCTACAACGAATATATTAAGAAGCCGAAGAAAGCTCGAGATAAAAAGAGACTAGATAAAGATGTCCAAGGGATCATTCAAAGTATTACGACGCAAATTGATTCGAATGCTCCAGCTGTGACGGTCGAGATTAAAGGATATGCAGTCCCCGGTGCTCAGTTAGATAGTGGAGCTGCAGTCAACTTAATGACTGAGTTCATGATGAAAGCTTTGGGCCTCAACCACATGGAAGAAACGCCGATGTCCTTGAGAATGGCAGATCAAACACAAGTGAAGCCTGCGGGTCTTTTGAAGAATGTAAGCACAGTTGTGGGTGGTCTAGAGTTTAAGGTTGATTATCTGATAGTAAGACCAAGGACCTCAGAGGCTACCTTCTCGATCTTACTAGGACGGCCATGGCTGGTGCAAGCCGAATGTGTGCATGACTGGCGCACAGGTTTTATTTCAATAGGGCCAAAATCTGATCGGATTCAAATACAAGTATCCCCACCCTTGAGCAACAAGAAGAAAACAATAATAGTCGATGAGATGGAAAAGAAAGAAAAGGAGAAAGCAAGGCACGAGATTGCACGAGCTAGGTTTTCTTTGAACACAGACACCTACAACAATCTGCTTCAAGACGGGTTCAACTTGCAGCTCTTTAAGAATCAAGACACGAAGATGGGAGAGTATCAAAATCTGTTGCTCCATAACGATGATTCCGATCAGGAGTTGCTAGGACGGTTGACACATACAAGTGAATTTGAGTGCTACATGTTGAGTATAGACACACGTAAAAACAAAGCTACTCAATCCCTGGAGAAGGGAACTTCGAAAGAAGAGCTGGAACTGAAGTTAGCTCCGACAATGGAAGTGCAACAGTTGAGAGAAAGAGTTAGAATGCTAGAAGCGGAGATTCTAAAGAGAAGTCGAGAATCGGAAAAGGAAGCGGAAAAAAACTAAAGTGCGGGAAGCCATTGCAAAAGCTGAACTTAAGAAATTGGGTGCGGTTGAAAAAGAACAAAACAATGATTTACTGGCCCACCATGCACGCGTGATTGGAGAGCACGTTCCAATCACAATGTCATCAAGGAATAAGGAATATTCGTGAGAAGCCGAGGTGGAAAAATGGGAAGTTTTTCCAGAAAAGTTCTTGAATGTGGGGTCAGAGCTACCAGATGGAGTACGAGATTGTATTAAAATGACACTCAAAAATTCGGCAAGGCCTTTGCATGGCCATACAGTGATTTGAGAGGAATTGATCCCCGAATCTGCCAACATTATATAGACTTGGAAGAAGGCACACAACCAATATGTCAACGACTTAGGCGGACAAATCCAGTCTACTCGGAATTGATCAAGCTGGAATTGACTAAATTATTGGAAGCAGGATTCATATATCCCGTCCCATCCGGCGAATGGGTATCACCAATTGTAGTTGTTCCGAAGAAAAATAAGAAAATCCGTATTTGCATAGATTATCGAAAGTTGAACGAGCGCACGAAGAAGGATCATTTCCCCTTGCCCTTTACTGATCAAATCTTGGACAGAGTGGCTGGCCATAAATTGTACTCATTTTTGGATGGTTTCAGTGGATACAACCAGATCCAAATCCATGAAGAGGATCAATCAAAAACTACTTTCACGACAGAATGGGGTACGTATGCATATCGTGTGATGCCATTTGGATTATGCAATGCGCCGGCCACATTCCAGAGGGCAATGATAGCTGCATATCAAGACTATTTGCAGGATTGGATGGAGATATTCCTCGATGATTTTGCAATCAGAGGCAATGATGAAAACATGATGGAGAGGATCAAAGCTATTTTAAGAAGAAGCATCGAAAAAGGCATCGCATTAAATCCTGAAAAGTGTACATTTGGAGTGCGAAAAGGATTGCTTTTGGGACATGTTATTTCCGGAAAAGGGATCGCGGTTGACGAGGATAAAGTGGAAAAAATTGGACAACTTTCACCTCTGCAAAACTTGCGACAACTCAGAGGATTCTTGGGGCATGCTAATTATTATCGACGATTTATATTAAATTTTGCATCAATAGCAGCACCGCTAACGAATCTTTTGAGGAAAGACCAACAATACCAATGGACCGGAGAGTGTCAAGTTGCATTCGACTCGATCAAAGAGAGATTGATAAATGCACCGATTTTGGTAGCACCCGACTGGACGAGAGAATTCCATGTGCATACCGACGCTTCTCATACTGCGGTTGGAGCAGTATTATGCCAAGCCGATGAAAAGAAGTTGGACCACCCGATTTATTACGCAAGTCGCAATTTGAATAGCACTGAGAGGAACTACACGACTACAGAGAAGGAATGCCTCTCGATGATCTTTGCGGTAAACAAGTATCGGCATTACTTGATGGGAAAGCATTTCACATTTTATGTGGATCATGAAGCCCTTAAGTACATCATTAATAAACCTGAGCTGTCAGGGCAACTGATGAGGTGGATGCTACTTCTCCAAGAATTTCAGTTCACAGTGGTAACCAGACCAGGCAAAGCGCACATATTAGCTGACCATTTATCTCGAATTGTTAATGAGGAGCCAATCTCTGGTGTGCCCGATGATGCTCCTGATGGGCATCTATTCCAGGTTGATGCTAAAGTACCTTGGTATGCCGACTTGGTGAATTTCTTATGCACTACTAAATATCCGCCAGGAGCAAGCAAGAGAGAGAAACAGAAATTGTTAGCATTGGTGAAGCACGATAGCATCATTGGGGGGCAACTCTATCGATATTTTGTTCATGAGAGCATCTATCGGAGGTGTCTCGAAGAAGAAGAAACAACCCTAGTGTTGAGGGCATTGCATGACGAACCCTGCGGTGGGCACTTTGCTGGTGAATTGATGGCAAGGAAGATTTATTGGCTGGGTATTGGTGGCCAACGCTGTTCAAAGACTCGCACACATACTATAAGAAATGTGACAGATGCCAACGAATGGGCAAACCCACATTAGCACATGCTGCTCCTCTTACGCCGGTGCTTGCTCTTAAGCCGTTTGAGAAATGGGGAATTGATTTTGTGGGGCCTATTGATCCTCCCTCACGACGAAGATCCAATAGGTATATCTTGGTCTGTACTAACTATGTTACCAAGTGGGTAGAAGCCAAAGCTCTGAAGACTGACCGAGCTGTTGATGTTGCTAAATTTTTGTACGAACAAATCATCACCGGATTCGGATGCCCGTTGGAAATAGTAAGTGATAGAGGAACCCATTTTGTCAACGAACTGATCGAAGAATTAATGGAATTATATAAGATCAAACATAGAAAAAGCACTCCATATTACCCGAGAGCGAATGGACAAGTGGAGGTCACCAACAAAGTTCTTGAACAGATTCTAACAAAGACAGTAGCTGTGCATAGGAGAGACTGGGATGAGAGACTTTTGGAAGCTTTGTGGGCGTATAGAACATCCTACCGAGTGACGATAAAGAGCACTCCGTTCTCCCTAGTGTATGGCGAGGAAGCCATCTTCCCCATCGAAAAAGAAGTGCCGATCTTAAGAGTAGCCATTGAGGCCAGGCTGGGAGAGGGAGAGTCTTTAAAGGAGAGGTACATACAACTGGTCAAGCTAGAAGAAAAGAGACTCATTGCACAACAAAGTCTGGAAACTATTCAGAAGAGACGAAAAGAGAGGCATGATAAGAATCTTAAGACCTATGCGATTCAAGAAGGGGATTTGGTACTAGTCTATGATAGTAAATATTATAAATTCCCGGGGAAGTTACAGACAAGATGGGCAGGACCGTTTAAGCTGGTGAAACTCAACTCCACTGGTTCCATGCAAATTCAAGATTTAGGAGAAGAATGTGCTCCCGTGAAAGTTAACACGCTTCGAGTTAAACCATATTTCAAGTGATATTAGGATGGGAGAAGCCAGACGAGATCCAAATGGAAGGATGTAGTAGACTCCTTGTACATACATGTATAGTTATATATATATTTATATATGCGCATATGTTGTTATGATTTTTGTTGTCATAAATGTTATTTAGTGCTAGCTCAAGAATTTTGGACTTCCAATATTTTTTGTGTTATGCAGAGACTGTTAGAGCCTAAGTAACAAAATGGCAGACCAAATAACGCAACTCTACTTGTACGAGCTACGGATATATTTCTCGGACCAAACATTTGCTTGCATGGACATAGATGTCGACGATTTTGAGACGGAATATGATGTAGAGGAAGCGCATTGGCTGGTATGCTTTATAAACCAGGGTTTGGGTGTTGCATTTTACATTGAGTGTTTTGAGGAATACTTGACTCGACATGTAGGATGGGCGGGAGATCGATATTACTATTCCGATCCTTCTAGGGAAATGCCTAACGAGGAAAACGATATCACGTGGGCTTGGGCAGATGTGCTAACGATAGGAAGTGATGACGGAGCTCCTGAAGTTGAGCCTGACTCGCCCTAGGGAAGTTGTCGGGATGCGAGTACGATGTGAGGCTACATGAGATATCCCGGAGACTCACGTTCTAGGACACCTAAGGATAGGTATACAAGAGACTAAGGCATAGCCGGCTGTAGTTACCTAGTGAAAAGTCAACTCGATGAATACATATGTAGTGTCTGTAATTGAGAGAATGGAGTGAAGAGGTGGTTGATCTGTCAAAGGCTAGAGTGTATATGTTGCATGCATGTGTGGGAAAAGTGGGAAAGTCCCTTTCTTTCTCTCCCTAATTCTCAGGACTTGGGTGAACTAATTAACTATTAAAAAAAAAAGAAAAAGAAAAGAAAAGAAAAAAATTTGTGTTGATTGTGATCGTACCAATGCGCTATGGTGGGCTAGTAGGTGGGTGGATCTATCTTAGCCGGGTGGTTAAGACCACGAGCCGCAGCTAGTTTCGCCATAGGCTTGGGATGTATATGTTTGTGTCCTAGCTACGCGCCATAACGGGTTGGTAGGTAAGTGGAGCCATTGTGGCCGGGTGGTCAGGTCCACGAGCCGCATCCAGCTTCGTTATGGGCTAGCTGATATATGTTATGTGTTATCATTGTGTGTTGGTGTGTTGTGCGCTGCATTGCATTGGTAGATGGGTGGAATCAACCTGATCGGGTGGTCAGGTCCACGAGTCACATCCAGTGACAATGTAGGCCAACGTGTGAATATAAATAAAATTCATGTACGAAATTATTCCCCACTCCTGAGGGGGAGAGAGAGAGAGGAGAGGGCGACGATCGCCTGGAAGGGAGCGTTATTTGCTTGTGTGATTGGTATGTGTAGGCTTGCGACATATCAGCTCACTTTGAATCAACATTCTTGAAGGCACGGATATTCTATATGTACTTACGGATGAGGCTTTAGCGAGGTAATGCAACGGTCTTGCTTTATAACTTGTGTGCTCTATCTGAGGGTTTTTCTAGTATGTGGGACACTCTGGGTTTTTTATGTAGGTCTTCACTTGTACTCGAGTCTCGATAGCTTTTGTAGGATGACGATGGGGATTCTTCGGAAGTGTCTGGTCATGCAATAGGTGTACATAGCGAATAGTAGGTGCAATAATGGGATGTGCATTTTGGGTATTTTTTCGTCCTGTTTGATTCATTTCAGTTGTCGTTGTCCATTTTGGTATTTTCTTTTCTGTTTTCCGCAATGATAGTTGTATGTGTAAGACATGAAAAAATATGCATGTGTTATTTTGGTTGAGACTATGTTCATAATGGAATGCATGAGCAATTTGATGTATGTAGAATTGGAGTTTCATATATGGGCATGTTCTTGGATCATTTGAAAGGGACTGATTTGTATGTATTCATGAGTGACTTTTTTAGCACTAATAGTTTCAGTGAGTGCAGGTCCACTTGGAATGATGGCTCGGTGAAAAGGTATGCAAACCAATCGTAAATTGACATGTTCATGGTTGTTTGGTTTATATTGGAGCAAGAGTGGCTCGTCGAGGACGACTTCACAAATAAGAAGAGGGAAGTATGTTAGCCCGGGAATTGGCTGGTTTTGATGCACTAATATGTTTCTATTTGGCAGAAGAATATAATTGATTTCAGGTACTTCAAGGGTGATTAGGTGATTGATGGGAATTATCTAGGGTGCATTGTTGCCATCGAGACATGGATTTGCTCTTCCACATTTATGAAGAAGGCCTTTTCGCAGCACATAAAGAGGCTCGACTCTCCTGTATTGTGGAACTCCCGGTCCGTCAAAATGGCAGCATGGCATGTCAAAGGACTTCTAGCTGCGACAAAAAAGTTCGTACCAACACTTGCTACTATTCGATATGCATTCCAAAGTCCGGGGGTTGTTTACGGAGACCTTGGAACTTCTCCCTTGTATGTGTATAAAAGTATTTTTCCGGAAGGATTTGAAGATAGAGAAGACATTATGAGAGCTCTTGCTCTCATTACTTACGCGCTATTCTTACTGCCCCTGCTCAAGTATACGTTCATTGTCATGCGAGCAAATGATAGTGGAGAGGGAGGCTCTTTTGCTCTATACTCATTGATATGCCGCCACATAAAGATGAAAACTATTCCTAATGAGCACCCAATAGACCATGAGCTAACCACATATTGAAGATACCATACTGATGTGAAACCCGTAGCAAACTGGATTAAAAGGTTGCTAGAAGAGAGCTACTATGGGCCAAAATTTCTTCTATTGTTAGCGCTGTTAGTATATGATCAATGTCTACCCCTCATGATTGTATGCACATTTTGTAAGGCCCCCTTTATGAGGAGAAGCCAAGCATGCATTACCCAATTGATGGGAATCCCAACTTGAATGTTGGATGAAGGTCATATTGGACCATGTAAGATATTATAAGGAAAGGGAGTTATCAAGGTCCCCAATTGTGGGGTCCGGGGAATATTCCATGGAATATTCCCTGTCGGAGTTAGAAATCATTTATATTTGTTAGGTCGGTTCAACCAGTCTAAGCCGTGTATGGCAATTACGCGGGCGGTGGCCACCCACGCTCTACCGCCCATGTATAGCCGTCCATGGCAGGCCACCCATGATCCTATATATACATGACTTCTGCACTACCTAAGACATTGAGTTGAGCCAGCATACCTCTACCTTGTATCTCCCTATCTAGAGTTGTCTAGATCACCATTTAAGCTCTACCTTGAGAGCGCACGGGTGGACAACGCCATCATCTTTGTACTTGCTGCTAGTAGAAAATTGTTGAGATTCTCCTATATCTGTTATCTTCTCTGTTATTGCTCCTGTGTTATATTGCGTAACTATTGTCTTACATGGTATCAGAGCTGTAAGGTTCGAATAGCTTGAGAAGTATCATTATTTTAGCCTACTAGCAGACTAGAATATCAGTAGATTATTCGAGTGATTACATGATGGCTTCATCATCGAACAGTAGTCTTGGTGCTTCAGCTAATGTTAATGTTGCACCTATTCGAATTCGTCCACCTGCATTCACTGAAGGGAAGCTGGATGAAACCAACTATACACTCTGGAAGTTCAAAATTTCTGCAATTTTGGACTCCTATGAATTACTTGACACTGTCATGGGACCGATGGGATTGGATCCAGAGCCTATACCAGTTGAAGATCCAGCAAATTCAAGATTGATGATTCAGCCAGATCCAGATCTTCTACGAGCTTGGAAGAGGCGGAATGCTGATGCATTATGTGCGATTGTCACTAGTGTAAGTGATTCTGTGCTTACTTTAGTTCAACATACTACTAAAGCACATGAGGCTTGGGGCATATTGGCTCGACAATATGAGACCAAGAACCACACTAGGATACAGAATTTAGAAAATCAGTTGGCAAATGAGAAACATTCTGATTCTGAAAAGGCTGAAGATTTTATCAAACGGATAAAGCATCTTCAAGATCAATTGGCTGCAGTTGGTGTTGTTATAGCACCAGAAGAGCTGGCTCGAAGATCTGTATGTGTTCTTCCAGCAAAGTATGATGGATTAGTAACAGCCCTTAACACTCAGGTAAGGCCAACTCCTCTTACATTTGAAGAGTTTTGTGCCATGCTTTTAGAAGAAGAGATGCGGCTGAAGAATCGGCAAAGTACAACTGATGCTGCATTCTCAGCAAATGCAAAAGGTAAAGGCTCTTCAGAGGGATCAAAGAAGAAGCCAAAGAAGAAAAAGTTCACAGGAAGTTGCTTCTATTGTGAAAAGAAAGGCCATGCCATCAAGGATTGCAGAAAGAAGCAAGCTGATGAACGGAATGGGACTGTAAAATCATCATGGAAGAACAAAGAGTCTGCAAACAACACAGAGCTGGAACTTTGGGTAGCTATTGAAGAGGTATGTTCATCTGCTCAAGCTCGTGTTGATGAGCCATGGATTTTAGATAGTGGAGCTTCTCGCCATATGACTAGTAAAAAGGATTGGTATAGTTCCCTAGTGCCTCTGCGGGAATCCATCAATGTAGTGGTGGGAAATGACTCCAAGTGTCCAGCTGAAGGAACTGGAACCATCTCTTTTATCACTTCTCCAGGTGTTGAGAAAAAGTTTTCCGATGTTCTCTATGTACCTACACTCAAAAGAAATTTGTTGTCAGTTTCTGCAATAACAGATCGTGGACTCGAAGTTCACTTCAATAAGAGTGGTGCGGAAATCATGGATTCATCAGGTAATGTTGTAGGTAAAGGCATACGACGGGATAACTTGTATGAGTTAAGTGCTTTAACTGCTACAGAAGATAAAGATGTAAGCAGGTTATGGCACCGACGATTTGGGCATCTCGGATTTGCAGTTTTGAAGGAGATGCAACGAACAGGGATGGTTGCTCATATGCCTGCATTTTCAGAGTTGCAGGAACCTTGTGAAGCTTGTATGACGGGCAAGCAACAACGAAAGGCATTTCCAAGAGAGACCAGCAATCGATCTCAAGCTCCTCTAGAGTTGGTACATGCTGATCTCTGCGGTAAAATGTCTACACCTGCTTTAGGAGGATCTTTCTACTTCTTGCTGTTAGTCGACGATTATAGTAGAAAGATGTGGGTTTATTTCATTCGAGAGAAGGCTGATGCTTTTGAAAAATTTAAAACGTGGCATAAGTATGTAGAAAATGAATCAGGAAGGAACTTGAAGAAATTTAGAACAGATAGAGGAGGTGAATTCTTGTCAACAGAATTCAACAATTACTGTAAGGAGCATGGTGTGAAAAGGCAACTTACCATAGCTCATACACCCCAACAAAATGGCGTTGTTGAGCGCAGGAACAGGACAGTAGTTGAAATGGCTCGTTGTATGTTGAAGGCTCAAGACATGCCTGATTCATTCTGGGCAGAAGCAGTCAATACAGCAGTCTACATCCTCAATCGAAGCTACACAAAAGCACTGAAGGGGATGACTCCTCAAAAAGCATATTCTGGTAAAAAGCCTTCAGTTTTGCATTTCAGAATTTTTGGTTGTTTCTGTTATGCACATATTCCTGATTCAACAAGATCAAAGTTGGATTCAAAAAGCAAAGAGTGTGTCTTCCTAGGATATAGTGAAGAGTCTAAAGCATACAGGTTATGGGATCCTGAGGCAAGGAAGATTTTTGTCAGCCGAGATGTGGTGTTTGATGAACGACCACACTTAGTAGAAGATAAAGGTAAATCTACTATCTCATCAAGCGGAGAAATATCTCACCTTGTGCCTATCAAAAGACAGGTTAAAGTTGAGGAGGAGGAAACATCTGATGGAGAAATTTCCTCAATAAAAAGCCAACCAGTTGTAGCTGCACAGCGTAAGCCACTACCGAAGTGGGCACAACAGCTCTTTGATGATCTTAATCCACATGTAGATGTACCAGAATCATCATCGGATGTATTGCGAAGATCAAAGAGAATAGAGGAGCAAACAAGAGCCTCAGAACACATTGTTAACATGGCTCTAATGGCAGATATCATGGGTTCGATAAAGGAACCTACCACCATTGAAGAAGCCATTGATGATCCAGATTGGAGAGCGGCAATGCAGTCTGAGTATGATAGTATACTCAAAAATGATACATGGGATCTAGTCGACTTGCCGCCAAAGAAGAAGGTAATAGGTACTAAATGGATTTGGAAAGCTAAGTATAAAGCTGATGGAACATTAGAAAAGTATAAGGCACGATTAGTTGCACAGGGTTTTTCACAGATTGAAGGATTTGATGTTCAAGAAACTTTTGCACCAACAGCACGCATGACAACTATTCGGACGGTACTTGCAGTAGCTGCACAAAAGTCTTGGCCTATTTTCCAGATGGATGTCAAATCTGCATTTTTGAATGGTCACCTCAAGGAGGAGGTATATGTATCTCAACCACCAGGTTTTGAGGTGCCCTATTCAGAAAATAAAGTTTGCAGGTTGAAGAAAGCTTTGTATGGACTTAAGCAAGCTCCACGGGCTTGGTACCAACGAATAGATCATTTTTTCAAAAATATGGGTTTTGAAAGAAGTACTTCTGATGCTAACTTGTATGTAACGAAAAGGGATAGGAAGCTAGTTGTTGTCATTGTATATGTAGATGATTTGATCATTACAGGAGATCATCAAGAACTCATCAATCAAACTCGGATCAGCTTGGGAACTGAGTTTGAAATGACAGACTTAGGTCTACTCCATTTTTGTCTGGGAATTGAAGTATGGCAAAGGAAGGATGGCATTTTCATCTCACAACAAAAATATTCCAAAGAAATTCTCAAGGCATTTGGAATGATGGACTGCAAACCAACTAGCACACCTATGGAGGTAAATCATAAGCTATCTATGGATGATAACATGCCTGATGTAGATGCTAAGAAGTATAGGAAGCTCGTTGGAAGTCTTATTTTTCTGTGCAACACTAGACCAGACATTTGCTATGCTGTTGGAGTGTTAAGCAGGTTTTCCAACAAACCTAAGGAGAGTCACTGGAATGCTGGAATGCGAATTCTAAGGTACATTGCAGGAACCTTGGATTTTGGTATTTTGTATACCACAGGTGATACACTACAAGGATATTGTGATTCAGATTGGGCTGGAGATTGTGATTCTAGAAAATCAGTTTCTGGATATTGTTTCTCACTTGGTTCAGGAATATTTTCTTGGGTAAGTAGGAAGCAACCAACTCTCGCACTCTCCTCCACTGAAGCAGAGTACAAAGCAGCTTGTTTTGCTTCTTGTGAGGCAGTCTGGTTAAGGAGAATTCTTGCAGATCTTGGCTTTCCATCAAATATGCCAACTGTACTCAAGTGTGATAATCAAAGTTGTATGGCTATTGCAAAGAACCCAGTATTTCATGCTCGCACCAAGCACATAGAAGTACAGTACCATTACATTCGTGAGCTAATTGAAGATGAAATTGTGGAGCTAGAATATTGCCCAACAGAGGCAAATTGTGCTGACATATTCACTAAAGCACTTGGAAGAGAGCAGCTCAACAAGCATCTTCAACAGATGGGCATAGGACCGAGACCTACTTGATTTATCATCGGTAAACATTGAGGGGGGGTGTTAGTATATGATCAATGTCTACCCCTCATGATTGTATGCACATTTTGTAAGGCCCCCTTTATGAGGAGAAGCCAAGCATGCATTACCCAATTGATGGGAATCCCAACTTGAATGTTGGATGAAGGTCATATTGCACCATGTAAGATATTATAAGGAAAGGGAGTTATCAAGGTCCCCAATTGTGGGGTCCGGGGAATATTCCATGGAATATTCCCTGTCGGAGTCAGAAATCATTTATATTTGTTAGGTCGGTTCAACCAGTCTAAGCCGTGTATGGCAATTACGCGGGCGGTGGCCGCCCACGCTCTACCGCCCATGTATAGCCGTCCATGGCAGGCCACCCATGATCCTATATATACATGACTTCTGCACTACCTAAGACATTGAGTTGAGCCAGCATACCTCTACCTTGTATCTCCCTATCTAGAGTTGTCTAGATCACCATTTAAGCTCTACCTTGAGAGCGCACGGGTGGACAACGCCATCATCTTTGTACTTGCTGCTAGTAGAAAATTGTTGAGATTCTCCTATATCTGTTATCTTCTCTGTTATTGCTCCTGTGTTATATTGCGTAACTATTGTCTTACAAGCGCTTCTTGGCACCTACATGCTCATAGGAGATGGCATATTGAATCCTGCAATTTCAATGCTTTTTTCTGTTGATGGTCTTGATTAAAACAAGAACCATATCAGCAATGATTGGTTGGTGGTGATTGCCCCATATTGCTCTCGCTTGTTCTGCACTACTCATGTGCGCTTCATTATCCTTCGGAGCGTCTTATATAGCTCTCCGGCTCCACATCTTGGGCTTCTTCAGTAGAGTCTCCTCACTCTTGCGTGATTCTTGTTGTCAACATTGTCTCTAGGTGCAGTTGCATCCTGATGCATACAGAGGAATCGTCTGTGTGCATGCGTGAAGAAGGACAAGGAGGATTTCTTCTTCTTCAGCTTCACCTACACTGGATGGAGGGAGGAGAACAAGAGGTACTGGATCGTGATACTAGCTCTGTCTGCAGCTTTCGGTTGCTTGTAATTTCTCCTTAGTCATGTCACAACAATGTTTTGTTTTCCCCTATGCATTCTCTTCTTTGTTTTACTTCTTTTAATATTCATGCTCGACCATTGTAGACGTTGTGCTGCATGTGGTTCCTGGTTTAAATAAAATCCATATCTGAGACATTAGCACGGTGATGCGTTCTTTTGAGGTTTGTCGATAAAGAATGGCAGGCTTTTCTGCCTTGAGTATCCCGCTACGTTTTGAATATGGCGCACTATCAGAGGTGAAGGATAGGTAGTATTCGACAAAAACCAAGATATGAGTTACTTGTAGCAAATGCTTTTGACTATGGGTTCTTATGCAAAGGTAATGGACAAAAATGGCTAATGGACAAGATATTGTTCCATTTCATCTCTTCAGATGCGGCTATGAGCTATTAGCTTTGATTCAAATGTTGGCATGCATATGAAATCGCCAATATATATGGATGATGCACGTTGGGAACAAAAAAAAAAAAAAAAAAATTAGTTCATACTACAATCCTTCATTCTTTGTCCATTGACCATGTGGAAGAAGTGCTGCGTTGTGCGTTTGTAAGAACAGTGTTCGTGTACTAGTGATGGGCCTGAACCAATGAGTAGGATAGTGACAATAAGTTTGTCTTTCTATCTTTGGTGCTAAAGAATTATTATTCTCTGTTCACGTGGTCTATGGGCAACAACATACCTCGTATTTTTCCAAAAGTGATAAAGTCCCCCTTGTTCCATAGTGAGCCATTGGAGGAGGAGGAGGCAACTAAAATCAAAGTATTCGCAAGAAACAATTCTATGTGGTATTCAATTTGTGGGAGTCGTTGCTGTATAATTATAGTAAATTTTCAGATTTGTGAGATGTGAGGTTCCTAGTGTTTGCATAAAAAAGATGGTTGCAATTTGGAGATAAGGTGGATCAATACAGGGGCAAAAAGAGGGGCAATTGTTCAATACATAAAAAAATTGCATCCTTCATTAGAAGGGAAACTTGTTCTTGATATGACATTGCATTGCATCCCTACCTTACTAATTTTGCATTTGGGCGCATGTCTTTGTATGGTAGGCCAACCAGTCTTTGTGGTATATGTACGTGGTTGTATTTTGTAGAGAGAAGGATCCAGTCTTCCCTGTAGGTTGGGCCTAACTTATGCATTCTACGTACTCGAGTGAAGTGAATCCATTCTCCATTTTGAACAATCTCAAAGTGCTTTGATTCCTTTGTCGTGAAAGTGAATTGAATCCATTCCCCATTCTAAACAATCTCCAAGTGTTTTGGTTCCTCTGTTGTGAAAATAACCACCTGTGGAGCACAATTATAGTGCTATCATCTTTGAATTGGAAGCGGACTAGAACAGAGATTCACATAACAGTGAGTTGCCTCAAAGACCTACATTTCATTTCACCAGAAATGAGGAGTCAATCGTTTCCATGATTTAATCAGCATATTAGCATTATTGTAGTGTGCTTTGAGCAGGGCATGCGGAAAGATTTTTTATCGATCATCAATCTACCTTTTACTTCCCTAGGAAATGAATTGTTCCATCCAAGATCATGTGGTTCATTATAATTGCCCATGGAAAGTTCTTATCGAGCACTTTATAAATGAAAGTACATCGTTGTGCTAATGTTTGGTTTAACAAATCATAAATCCCTGGAGCTCACTTGTCTTGCCACATTATAGCCATATATATATTGCTGCAAAAGAAAAAAAATCCTACTGGGGATCATCAAGTGGTGGTAACTACGCACATTCAGTGCTTCCGAGGCGAAAAAGACTTATTGGGAAACAAAAATCTGAGCAAATCCAATTACATATGGGCATTTTTCCTTGGGTTTAGAGGCCCAACAGTAGGAGTTGAATGAACCATGAACCATGTACAAAAGAGATATTCCATAAATGAACCATGTACAAAAGAGATATATTTTCCATAAAAAAACCATGTACAAAAGTGTGGCAAACTACTGCCATATATCAAACAAATACAAATGTGGCAAGCCATTTCCATATATGAACCAAATAAAAGCTTGTAGCACACCACTGTCATATATGAGCCAAATAAAAAACTATGGCACACTACTACCATACATATTCCCAAAAGGATCAAAACATCTATATTGACAGCCATGGAACAAAGCACATTCATGAAATGAGACAAATTGACATGATACTTATAAGCAACAACTAAAAAATATTAAACCAATTTTAGAAGCTCACCTCATGAAAGATGCTACCATGAAATCACTGCAACACATCACTCCAAGTCCAACAACACAACCAATCCAGGACGATATCCATAAGCATCTTGTGCTCGTGTCAGAAAACGCCCCACTACCAAATCCTACAACAAATATGCAAAATGTGAGATCAACAAACATGACATGCTTAGCACAAGCAAATTTAATGATCAAAATGATACTTAGAAACTCATGACACATAGAGTCATACCTATCACAACCCAAATGTGATGCTTCGACTGTATCTAAACATGTGGCCATTGTATCTCCCTATTGAAGATGTAATTTAGGAGTTTGTTGCTAATCATCACAAATCATCTCCTAATCCTTGTGGTCTAACCATACAAGCTTCTATAAGCCTCCTCTAAAAGTGGCATGAGCCTCTGATCATCATTGGGACATCACCTCATGCGTTGTGTTTTGAATCCACTCTAAGCTAATAATAGTGTACCTAGGCGCTAGCCAATACTTATCATAGATCATCTATGTGATGTAATTTTTGTGATCCTTGTCTGTTCACTCCATTTGACCATGTAGAGTTTCCAAAATATATAAATCACAACTATTGTATGAACCTTCTCCTCTAGAATGTGACCTCGACCGATAGGATGTATGAGACGGGACAACACGTGTATCGTATTATGGTGTTTAAGGCATACATCAACTGCTAGAGCCACTAGAGGATGGCTAAGAAGAAGGTCATGGTGGAGGCATAAGCTAGGAGTGCCTCCAACAAAAGTAGTCCTACCAAAGGGAGTACTGCCGATGGGAGTAGTCCCAACAAAGGGAGTACGACTGGTAGGAGTAGTCCCGCCAATAGGAGTACTACGAGCAAAGGGAGTGTTGTCCTTCGAAGTGCCACTAGTGAGAGTGATGCTCGTGGGAGTGCTATCGCAAGAAATCCAGTACTATGACATGACGTCCATATAAGCCGGAGGTCCTTGAGATATAAACTCTAAAAACTACTCCTCTATCATGGAATGTGAAACGAATGGTGGATTGTCTCCCATTGTGCTCTACAACAAAAGAAATCAAATATTTAACATACAATAATAATGGTAATATAGAAGAATATTTGTCTTAAAGAAATGATAGAAAATAACTAGAGACAAAGGTGTACGTACAAGTGTTTGGTTCATAAACCCTATATTGTAGCATTCTGCTCGAGATCTGAGACACACAGGATATCTATCTGTAAATTACTAACTTCTAGATCTCTTGGTATGGACGCCCCTTCTTGATCATCAATTGGGTGAATACTTGTGGGAAAGTACTTCTCAACCATACAGACAATCTCGAAAGCATTGAGTTTGGAACTCTCTATGCTATCTCTTCTTATCTCTTTACAAGATATCCACCGTACCAAGGAACCGATTTTATAAATGGGTTTTTGCACATCCTCCAAAAGGCAACCTTTCACAGCTATATGGAGCACAAATTGTAGATAACTTGTGCCAATCATGAGACTTGCGCCCTCTGAGATCCTCATTCCATGTGAAGGTAGTCTTTGGACACCTCATGCACCGAGTAGGTGTCCGAAACTCCAAAATTACCTTCTTCACTTATTTCTCTTTCATCTTTCGGAGCACCAAAGGAGTTCTTGATAGTGACATTGTTCCATTCAGCTTAGTAATCACCCAAACCTCTTGCATATGGCTCCGCTTTTCCAAGTCCTCCCTTTGTGCTTTTCTTTTTGTCTTTCCAATCAATGTCTTCCAGAGCATCTCTCCCACATTCTTGAAAATATGCATTGGTCCACAAAATGATTGATCAATAACTCACTCCAATAAGGGAGATTGTGACAGATTGACAATTGTTTCATGCCAGCAAGTGGTATTCCTACATCTCCTAGTTGCTTCCAATTGCTTTCTTTCATTTGTCCTTGCACCTCTTCGCCAATATGATCTTCATGTAAGACATGTCCATCAGATAGATACCTATGATTTCCTTCATAAAACATTTTCGGAAGTGCTTTGAGGTAGCATGCTTCCCATCATGGTCTGCATAGGGGACAAGCATTGTAACCCAAAATCCATAAACTTGAACATTCACCATAATTGGTCCAATCATCCATCATCCACATAAGTATGCCTTGCACTTGCACGTCCAATCTTCTTAAAGGTCGAGACATGTCACACATAGGAATCCCATCCCATAAAGTGGGTAGCTCTTGCATAGGTTTTGCAAGGTATACATCCATGTTTTTTTCACTTATACAAGCCTAGCATAATGAAAGCTAAAAATAGATGGCCCTTTTTTTGGCCAGCCATGTCGGATGTTATAGTTGACCAAACATCTAGGCCATGTGCTCCATGAGGAGCTGTGTAAACCAAATGGATCTACTGCATCCATAGCTAGGCCTAGATGTATATTTTGAGCCTCTCTAGAAAACTCTCCCCACTTAATATCTATGTGTTTCCAAGTCTAAAAAATAGTAGGCATTTGCATTAGACCATTTGTTGACCAGCTCTTGACATGCTATGAAATTAACTAAGCTATGGATTTGCATCTAAACATGCTTTTAATTCTTGAAATGGTAAGAAGTGGCAAAGAACCTTTGTGGGGATTGCTTACCCCACAAGGTCTTCTTTAAACCTTTTCGATCCACTTTGGATATATGTGGAGGTGCTCATGCTCGTTGCGAAAGAGAATGCAATCATTAGGACAAGAATGAATCTTCGTGCAATCCATCCCCATGGACTATAAAAGCATTTTTGCATCTCCACGTGTTGGAGGCATGTAATTGCCATTTAATTAAAAATGATCTTTTAGAAGCCTGCAATGGATAAGCAATTACAACAGTATTAGTAAATAAACTTATTTTGATATAGCAATGAAAGTTTATTTCAAATCCACTTACCTGAACAATTTAGAGACACAACTATCAGGTCATCCATAAATGGATTGAAGATTGAGCATCACGATCGATGCATGTAGTACAAACATCTTTGCCCCAGTGTAGAGTGGTAAATGGGCTAGTATTCACATGTTTTGATATTCTTCATTGGCTTTTGATCAAGGAAATTTTGTGGTGTCCATGGAATCCATGACATCTTCTCCAGCATCTATGATCTAAGTCCATGTCATAAAACATCTCAAGCATTTCTCCCATGTGTACATTTTGTGTAATGTTCCGAGTACCATGTCCTTTTACCTCCCTCTTCATTCTCTTTTGTCCACAAGAGGTAGACAGTGTAACTTCCTGTCATCCAACCTGGTCATTAGGAGAACCATGCCATAAGTAGCATAGACTTTTGTAGTCAATCTGCATCAAAGGATCCATATTCTCGAACATGTCCAAAACAAATCCATCATTTTTGAAAAATTTGATAATTTCACGAAGTGCAAGGACATGCCATTCTCTCTTCTGGATCCAAAGATGCCATCTAATACCATATGGAGATGTTAGGACATTTTAGCATTAAACCTAAAACACTATTTTTTTATATCTAATTATATTTACTTATTTTAATTAAAAAATCCTAGCTCTTTTCATATTTATTCATGTATACTAATATTTATTATATAACCCTAGTTCTTTACAAGTATAATTATATATATTAATTATAATCATAAAACCCTACTCTCTTATATATTTTGATTTTTAGTTATATAAATTTATTTTAATTAAGAATACTAATTTCGTATATACTCAATTAAACATTCTAAATTTGATTATGTATTCTAATTTTTTTCCTACCTTTTACTTATCTCTCATTATATATTTTAGTATTAAAGCCAATATCCTACTTTCATATCTTTAATTTACTTGAAAGAAATCTAATTTCTTATATATATAACTATATATGGTACATTTGATTATATATTGTACTCTTTTCCTGATTTATATATATATGATTATATCTACTAATATTAAACCTAAAATTCTATTTTTTATTTATTTAACTATACATATTTATTTTAATTTAAAAACCCTAACTCTTCTCATATTTATTTCGGTATACTAATATTTATCATAGAACCCTAGTTGTTTACATATCTAATTATATAATATTTAAGTATACGTAGAACATTTGATTATATATACTAGTATTAAACCTTAAATCCTATTACACACACACACACACACACACACACACACACACATATATATATATATATATATATATATATATATATATATATATATATATATATATATATATATATATATATATATATATATATATATATATATATATATATATATATATATATATTCACACACACATCTCTCTCTCTCTCTCTCTCTCTCTCTCTCTCTATATATATATATATATATATATATATATATATATATATATATATATATATATATATATATATATATATATATATATATATATATATATATATATATTAAAAACCTTGATTTTGTATATAATTTATTATATATAGTACATTTCATTATATATTCTAATGTTTCTCCTATTTTTTATTTGATCATATATATTAATATTAAATGTAAAACCCTATTTTTTATATATTTGTGTTAATTCAGAACCCTAGCTCTTTTCATACTTATTTATGTATACTAATGCTTTCATTGAACCCTAGTTCTTTACATATCTAAGTACGAGTACTAAATTTAATCTTAAAACTTTAATTTCTTATATATTTAATTATACATAGCACATTTGATTATATATACTAGCTATTTTATTACTTTTTATATATGTTTGACTATATATATTAATATAAGACCTAAAATCCTATTTTTTATTATTTAATTATATATAATAATTTTAATTCAAAAACCTTAATCCTAAAGAATTAGATCTAAAACATGTATATTTGTGTATGTGTGTACTCATATATATATATATATATATATATATATATATATATATATATATATATATATATATATATATATATATATATATATATATATATATATATATATATATATATATATATATATATATATATATATATATAGGCATTCACACATACACACATATACATACACCCACATATATACACACACACATACACATACACACACATAGAAAGACAAAATACACACACATAGAGAGACATAAACACAAACATACACACATATACACATATAAAAACACACATCCACACACACTATACATACATATTTATACACACACATACAAATGTATACATACACATACATACATACCTGTATACATACACATATGCACGTATACACACATATAAATACACACACATACACATACTATACATACATGTGCATACACACACATACACACACATAGATACATACGCCCACATATACATACACACATAGAGACACACACATACACATACACACAAATAGATACACACACACATACACACATGTACATACATATGCATACACAGTGCACATGCATATGCATACATACATACATACATACAGACATACATACATACATACATACATGCATACACACATAGACACCAACATACACATATACACACATACATACACTCACATACACACCTACATACACACACACACATATAGATACATACATATACATACATACATACATATACATACATACACATATACAGACATGCATATATACACACTTACACATACATATAAGGACATATGCATACACACAAAAGCACATACACATACACATATAGATACTTGATCATACACACATATACATACCCATAGATATGTATACACCCACATTGCACACATAGAGATACACACTTACACATACACACACATGGAAACACAAATATACACACATACACATGCATACACACAAACATACATACAAACATACACACATATACACATATAAAAACACACATAAACTCACTACATATACATATGCATACACACACATACACATGTATACATACACATATACACAAATACGTATGTATACACATGTATACATACACACACCAACACTACACATACATATGCATACACACACATACACACACATACACACACATACACACACATACACACACATACGCATACAATACACATACACATACAA
>CM035443.1:131605473-131610473 GCA_020310875.1 Ceratopteris richardii | reverse complement strand
AGAGAGCCGCAGAGCATCCAATCGCTTCTCCCAAAAGGACTTGTTTCCAGCTAAGCAGTTTCTGAACTCTGATTTTCAGTCCAACCGTCTGCCAGATTCTGTAGGAGTTGGGGCAAGTAAGGAAGATGTGTGGGACATCTTCGATTGCACGGTGGCAGCGTTTGCACCAAGGAGGGATCCCACAAATTTTGCTAGCCTTTTGGTTAGTCCAAATTCCTCGATGAAGAATTTGCCATAAGAGGACAGACTTCTTAATCTCTATAAGTGGGTGCCAGATACCCATGAATTTCATGTCCCACCGAAGCCGCGTCCAAGATAGGCACCACTTCTTGTTGAGGCTGGTCTGGAGGTCAGTCGTTTCTTTGATGTTCGGGATTTTGAGTAGGCTATTTCCATTGTGCCATTTGAGACCACGCGCGTTCGGAGCATCATGTCCCATGAGAAGGCGAGTTTTGTGGCGCTCCCAAGCGAGGCATCTGCTTTGCAAGGTGTTCCATTCTTCGTAGGAGATGTTCATGCGAGGGTCGATATCCTCGAAGTTGATCCAACTGTTGGTGTTGTGTTTCCAAAGGTGTTTCCATTTTTTGAATCCTTTGTTCCATAACTTCTTGGCATTTTGAATGTTCCACGACTCCACACTCCGGATGCCATGTATCGGAAACCAGATAGAGTCGTTTTGTCTGATTCCGGCCGCCCACTTCCAGTCCTCACTAATTCTTGTGAAGCTTTTGACTTTATTCCAGCCCTTCCAAAGAGAGCATACGAGACTGGAGCCTTTCGGAAAGACAGGTATCGGGGAGAATAGCAGTGTCATGATGTCAAGGTTCTTCCAGTTCGGGGACCCCGTGAGTGCCAACTCATTTTTGTTTCTGAAGATCAGCTTGGCCCAAGAGGCCTCCTTATTGCACCAAGCTTTAATCATCCATTTGGCTGCCAGTTTGTTAGCCATACACCCAATGTCCAGGATGCCTAGCCCCCCGCTATCTCTAGGGCTGGTGCAGATGGCCCATTTGATTTTAGGGACCCCCCTTCTGTTATGGTCACCCGTCCAAAGAAAGTTTCTGCAGATGCTATTCAGTTTGGACAGGCCTTGTTCATTCGGTCTCCAGCAAGAGAGGAAATAGATGGTAGACGAGAGGAGGAACGTGTTGATAACCATCGCCCGTCCAGCGAGATTGATTTGCATGCCTCTCCAGTAGTTGAGCTTGTTTTCAAGTTTGGCCAGCACCCAGTTCCAACGCTGCTCCATAGAGACGCCAAATCCCAAGGGGATTCCAAGAAGCCGAAAGATTTGGCCCTGCGGAATGATTTGGCAGCCATGAACAGTGAGAAGGCCAGGTTGGTGTCCCACGATGGCCCTAAAGGCGGTCTTATTGTGGTTGATCTTGGATCCAGAGGCCACACAAAAGGTATCAAGGCACCTCCAGAAAGTCTCCAGGCTGGTATTATCATTGTGAACGAACGCGTTCATGTCGTCAGCAAAAAGTCTCATGATGATTTGATTGTGGTCGTGAGGTAGTTGGAGGCCTTTGATATTGCCAGCCTCCACATGATGAGCCACAAGTCTGCTCAGCCCCTCAGTGGCGATGGCAAAGAGAAGGGGGGCAAGAGGGCACCCTTGTCTAATAGATCTTTTAAGATGGATCGCCTTCGACAGTTTGCCGTTAACGTTAATTTGGGTCGTTGCGTTGCCGAGAAGGGTCGCGATCATCTTGGTGAATTTCTGACTACATCCGAGGTCTTGGAGCGACTGCAGAACATAGTCCCATTCTAGCCTATCGTAGGCTTTGTCAAAGTCGATCTTGAGGAAGACCACATCTTGATTAGACTCATTTGCAAATTGAATACCTTCCCAAATATCCAAAATGGTTTCCAGGATGGACCTGCCTTTGATGAAGCCTTTTTGGTCCTCGCTAAGCCAAGATCTCAGGTGGCACGCAAGTCTGTTGGCAATGACTTTGGCGACAATCTTGTACCCTGTTTGGAGCATCGTAATAGGCCGCCAGTTCTCGATTCTGTTTTTTTCCCCCTTCTTGTGAATCAGCTTGATAATTCCATTATTTATACAAGAAGGAAGAGCACCAAAATTTAGCGCTTCTTGCCAGACCATCCGAAGAGGGGTGGCGACCACCAGCTTGAAGGATTTAAAGAACTCGTTAGTGAGTCCGTCGGGTCCCGGGCTTTTGCCGAGAGGGAGGGCATCAATGACCTCAATGATTTCTGATTCAGAGATCGGGGCATGGAGCAGTGAGTGGAGGTTGGGTGGAATTCTCCGGGGGGAAACCCTAGAAATGGCAGCCATGCAATCCCTTCTATGGTGGGAGAGGGGGTTCGAGGTTCCCAGGAGGCTCGTGAAGTGCCCTTCGATGATGCCAAAATTATCTTCTTCCGAGTTGCAAACATTGCCATGTGGGTCTAGCAGTAGGGGGATCGTTTCTCTGTTGTGTTTCCTTTTAAGGATACTGCACATCTCTTTGGTGGGTTTGTCGGCCTTTCCAGCCCACCACTCCTTGAAGAATATTTGCAAGTTTTTCCTTTGTATTTCTTCCTCGTATCTCAACGCTGCTCTGATTCTTCGGAGACCTTTCTGGGCTTGGTGTTTTCCTTTGTTCACTTCCTCCTCGAGTCGCCATAGTCTGTGGTAGAGCGCTTCCCTACGAGCCCGCCGCACTGTCTCGAGCATCTTCTTAGTTCTGATCATGATCTTGCGAGACTTGTCGACCGCACTTCTCCAGCACTTGGCAGGGGCCAAGCCAGAGGCGAACGCCACCTTCCACACATCGGCAATCTCTTGATGGACAGAGGGGAGAGAGAAGGTGGAAGCGTTGGCATGGAACCACGGAGCCTTGTGGGTCCTGTTGGAGGGTTGAAAAGTGATAACGATCGGGTAGTGATCGGAGATGGTGAGGTCAGTACGTTGCGTGATTGAAGGGTGGCCCCACTGATGAGTAAAACTCTGAGAGATGTAGCATCTATCAAGTCTAGCTTTCCTCAGATCCTTGCCTGCTTGGAGATTCGACCAGGTAAAGCCATTCGAGTCTTTGAATTCGACCAGATCCAGGTGGAGTTTGGTCATGTCCCACGTTTCTTTCTCCCGACTGTCAATGACCCTGCCCTTGCCCATCCATCTGTCCATAGGGTCCTCCACCATGTTGAAGTCTCCACATATAATCACATTGTGAGGAAGCGAGTCAAGAGAAGCCCAAGTGTTCAGCCTCTCCAAATCCCCGTTAGGGGCGTATAAAGAAACCATAGTAACACAGAGGGGAGCACCAAAAGAAACCGCAATCCAGCGGTGATTTACATCTTCAATGGAGTTCTCGAGCTTTTCAAGCCAGGGTTGTTTAACACCGATTGCCGTTCCACCGGACCCCCGCTGGTGCTTCGCTGAGATCCACACATGGGCCGAGGAAACCTGTCTGAGCCGTTTCAGAAGTTCTTCTCCGTCAATTTTAATCTCTTGAATGCATATAATGTCTGGTTTTAAGCTGGTGTCACGGAGCCATTGGCCAATGATGGCCGCTCTTGAGGGGTCGGTTAGCCCCCTAGCATTAAGCGAGATGACAATCATTTTTGTATTGATCCCTCTTTGCGGGAGGGAGCCTTGTCCTTTCTTCTCTTGGCTTCATCTTTCTTTTTCGCTGGGATCTGTTCCCGACTTAGAAATCGGTTCTTGTAGGGGCTTTTCCAGGGTAGTTCCATAGGCTGTTTTCCTTTGCGGGAAACACCATGCTGAGGAGAGTAGGGCCCCGTGCTCGGCACCGTTTCCGGGATCGTCGATCCAATGATGGAACTTTCACTATCCATGTTGTCTTCATTACTAGTGGTGAATCCATCTTCTTTGCTTGTGGTATAGCCCTCCTGGGGGGTTTCTTTGTTGTCAGGGATCTCTAGGGCATTGTCGTAGGTATCTACCTCGAGTGGCTTCCCGCTTGGATAGTCAAGCTCGTTGATCTCCTTTCCTAGATTGCAGTACAAATTGCTGTTGGGGGTAAGTGGCAGGTTGTTTCTCTCACCGTCGGCCCTCGGACTTCTTTTCCTTCTTCTTCTAACTTCAGTAAAGCCATCAGCATCAGCTTGAGGATTGAGGAAGCCCTTGCCTTCCCCTTCCTTGGTCGAGTGGGTCAACTCGCCGTTGTTGTCTTGAGCAGTTTTGGAGGCTTCTTGCGAACGCTTGTTTTTTTGCCTGATAGGGCAGTCTTTAATCCTGTGACCTTGTTGGCCACACCGAAAGCACGCGTTGGGGAGGTTTTTGTAGGTGATAACCTGCTCCCAAACATCACCTTCGCCCATGTCCACTTTGATCATTGATGGAAGCGGCAAAGAGAGGTCGGCCTCGACGCAGATTTGTGGGTGCCACCTAGCATTGAACGAGTGTCTTGCACCTTCATAGATGAGACCACCAATGTCTTCGCGTGAAGCCAACGGCTTGCCGATCGGAGAGACAATGTCCCACACGAAGTTGTACAAGAAGTAAGGGAGGTTCGGGAGCTCAACCCACAGCGGGTACCGCAGTGATTTCGATTTGTCAGGAGTAAAGTCCGGGGACCATCTGAATAGGCACAGGGTCGCCCGACCAAACTGCCAGGTGCCAACGCTTAGGGCTTGGAACGCCATCTCTTCATTCTCAAAGACTAGCAGCATGTGGTTTGCTGGTAAGAACTGACATTTGCTGACAATTAGTCCTCGAGGGAACCACTCTTTTCGAAGCCATTGTCGCACAATTTCGAGCGGGGGCCTAGGGCCAAATACTTGGCCGACTAGGCAAACTTTCTTGAGCTCCTCCTGAGCAGACAGAACTGCGGGTCTACTGAGGGACACGACGGGGGATACAACACTTTCGGATGCCTCAGGGGCGGCACACGACCCCCCCTCCAGCAGAGCGGCCAGGAAATCGGTCTCCCTAGGGGGAGGGGCCCGATTACTTTTCACGAGAGAGGCAGCAGCCACATCCATGGCCAAAAGGAACTTGCACCACTTTTACTTTTCAAGACCCAAGG
>CM035443.1:131540473-131602973 GCA_020310875.1 Ceratopteris richardii | reverse complement strand
TTTCCCTCGGCTTGTATATACGCCTATTGCCCTAATGGGCTACGTATCTTTGTACATTCTCTAGTAATAAATTCAGTATTGTGTGTTGTGCTCCAAGCTTCTTCTTCTTCCTTGTGTCTGGGACCGTCGCGATGGCGTGAGGGTGAACAATCGCGATGGTCTGAAGTGCACGGTCACGATGGTCCAAAAGTGAACAATCGCGATGGCGTGAAGTTGAACAATCGCGATGGTCTGAAGTGCACGGTCACGATGGTGTGAAAGTGCACAATCGCGATGGCGTGGATGTGAACCGTCGCGATGGCTCGATCAGGCAGACAATCGCGATGGCGTCGGTCAATGGTCAACCGTGAACAATCGCGATGGTCCAAAGTGAACCGTCGCGATGGTCACAGATGCGATGGTTTGAGCCAATCGCGATGGTCTGGGCACGATGGCGTGAGCCAATCGCGATGGTTCAAAATTTGAGTTGTCGCGATGGTGTAAGGGTGTCGTCGCGATGGTCCAAAAATGAACCGTCGCAATGGTCCAACTTGCCACGTGGCACCGTCGGCGCGATGGCGTGAGCCAATCGCGATGGTGTGGGGTCAACCGAACTGTCGCGATGGTCCGCGAACCATCGCGATGGTCCAAATGAACCGTCGCGATGGCATGAGACCGTCGCGATGGTCCGGCCGAGCCGTCGCGATGGCATGAGCCTATCGCGATGGTGTGACACAATCGCGATGGTCTGAGACCGTCGCGATGGTCCACCAAACAATGAATTTTTGGGATGCGAGTATGGATTCTTAGTGGCGCAAGTGTGCTCTACACGCTGGTGTGGTCACCTTCTTCAAAATCCGAACTTTGCAGACCATCGCGATGGTCTGACACAATCGGAAATTTTTGACAGAAACTGAAATTTTTACCTTTTCCAAGCTTTCCTGATGCACTGGAGCTCTGTACTTGCAAGAAAACTCAAGAAAACAAAAGTACATACAAGCACAAAAGCTCTCTCTCACTCTCTCGCATGCACAAATGAGGGGAAATGAGGAGAATGGGTGGATATGGTGAATTTTTTGATTTTTTTGGAGATGAAGATGATGATGCGGTGATGAAGATGGAGTGTGGGGGAGGTGAAAAACACTAAAAACTAAGTAAAAACAACAACAAAAACTAAAATTTTTACCTTCCAACGCCACTTCTTGCTATACTCTTACCATCATACATTCGTCCTAGACTCGATCCCCGGCAACTGCGCCAAATTTGGTGTTGCTCTAGCACAATGGTGAGAACCACGTTAAGAAGCTCCACCTCTTTAATGTCAATCCGCGGAAGAGATAGGAGTGATATGAAGATCGTGAATGTGAGATGATGTGAGAGTGAAGGTGAGAAGCACAAAGATGCACACACACATACACACACACAATGAAGAGACAAGCAAGACACAATGGAAGGTGAGAAATTAGCTCTATTGCTCAAGAACACTCTTACAAGTTCAAAGTAGCTCTAAGCTCACACTAACCAACACTAAACAACCTCAAAAATGAGCTCTCTAGCTCTATTTATAGTTTCTAGACTAGTTTTGACCGGTTTCACATCTAGTGTCCGGCATAGTTAAAAATTAGGTCCTAGATGCTATTTGGAAGGGTAAACGGTGTCTAAAAATAACGAAAATTGATACACGCATTCTACCTAAGGTCCTCAAGCTCGAGGACTCCTCGGCTTGCACAAAATGGAGCTAGAAATTAAGAAAAGGGTTTTTCTATGTTACATACGTTACAATAGTGATAAAAATCACTGTTAGAGGTTTTTGAAATGTATTTGAAGACATAATTATTTGAAAAAAGATTCCATTGGCTCCCTGCTCCGTCGTTACATGCTTCCGCGTCTTCTATGCCTCTGGCTGCTTCCAACAGGAACCCACCCCTCCAACTAAGGGCAAGATAAGTGAAAGAGTAAGCCTTCCTGCTCAGGAAGCCTATGTGCCTAACTCTACGGAGCGAGACACATCTTCTTCTATGAATCAGTACACACGAGAATTCCTACGAGAGATTCAAGAAGAAAAATGGGCTAAAGAAAGTGAAGTCCCTTCTCCCATTGAACTTGTGGATGATGCGCACGACCAATTACCTGAAGACATCCCATCCATTTATGAGGAGCAGGAGAGTACCGAATCCCAGGAGAGATTAGACTTTGAGTCTAATTCTATACAGGAGCTACCCCACTTCATCGGCCCATGGGAAACTAAGTCCACATGTATGAAAGCACCCACAATCATGGTAAGAAATGAAGGCTCAGTCATACCTAGGAACATAGAGGTAGTGAAAAACACTAAAGTGCAATGCAACCTCACTTTAGAAGAATTACTCAAGGTAAGGCCAGAATTGTGGAAACATGTAGCCAATCAAGTGCCAGAAGTAGCTAAACCCCGATCCCAGGCAAGTTCTCATAGAACATACCAGAGATACCTTTGGACAAAATAGTAGACATGAGTGAATGCGAAGAAGGAAACACCTATCTTCCCATTACCCATCAGGGATACACAATCAAGGAAATTCTCGACTTGGGTGCAGGAGTTACAATTCCTACCAATTCCCAATGGAAGCGTTAGGGCAAGCTAGCACTCAGGCCCACGAGGATGAAATTGCAGATGGCCGATGGTCACATAGAGAGACCCTTAGGCTTTCTAGAAGGAATAACTCTCACTACATGCGGTGTGGAGTTTGAGGATACTCTCGCCATATGTGATTTTAGCAAGAACCATGCCTATGAGATGATTTTGGGAAGACCCTTTATGCGACAGTTGCAAGTGGTACAGGATTGGGGAACCAACTCCTTGTATTTGCAACATTTAGGCGTCACAACCAAAGTTAATCTCAAGGAATATTCTCATAGGGATGTGCCCCCATTCAATGGAACCGCATCCATAGAGCCAAAGAGGACACTGAGTCAGTGGATTCCATAGGATTAGGATCCTCATGGATGCATGAAGACACCCACTTATGGATATGTAAAGTCGCAGTAGAAGAGGAGAAGAGAAAAAAATCCAGAAAGATAGGTGTGAAGGAAACACATGGATCCCTTCAAGACCCAACCTATGGACCTGTAGTATTTCTTGACGAAGAATTTGAGCTTCATGGCTGGGCAGAAATTTTAGCAACCATGGACGTAGCCATCAATGAAGAACAATGGACACCCCACTGTGATGTGTTGATCACGATTGACAGGTCCGTCGTGGTTGTCAGTCGCAATTGATGGGTCAATCGCGATAGACACGTGGCCCAAAAATTCATTCCAAGGTGGTCAAAGGATCGTTGACTCTGTCGATCGCGATTGACGTGTCGATCGCGATTGACAAGTCCGTCGCGAGGGTTTCGTTGGTCATGGTCAAACAATCGTTGATTGTGTCAGTCGTGATTGATAGGTCCGTTGGGACTATCGATCGCGATTGATGGGTCGATCGCGATTGATGGCTCGATCGCGATTGACACGTGTCACGCGTAGATTCTGTCGGTCGTGGTCAGTCAGTCGTTGACTCTGTTGATCACGATTGACGTGTCGATCGCGATTGACAGGTCAGTCGGCAAGTGTCCGTCGTTGTTTGTCGATCACGAAATATGTCTATCGCGATTGACAGAAAACTGAGGAATTTTAAAAATTAAAACACATATTCATGAAGCTCTAGGCCTATACATAACACTTATGCACTTAGTTTTGCGAAAAGGTCAACTTTTTTGTCGGTCGCGATTGACAAAGGTCAACGCCTCAGGACCTGCACAATCAAATTTCTTACCTGTTGGAGCTGGTGCAGCTGCTGGGGATGCTGATTCCTACAGAAAATCTCAAAAAACACAGAAAATCACAAGCACACAAATCCTCTCTCCCTCTCTCTCGCAAGTGAAATGAGGAGAATGGTATGGGTAGGTTGATATGGCCAAAAACTGAAATTTTTCGCGATGGTGGAGATGGAAGTGGGAGATGGTGATGATGATGGTGATGAAGAAAACAAAAGAAGTTAGATAAAAGTGAAGAAAATACCTATGACTCCAACGCCTCAACTCTATGTCTTACCATCACACGCTCGTCCTCAAAGCTCGATCCCCGGCAACGGTGCCAAAATTTGGTGTAGCTCAGTGATGAGTAGCACCTCCTTTAATGTCAATCTGGGAAGACGTGAGGATGGTATGATGACCAGGAGCAAGTGAAGGCACAAGTGCATGAGTGAGAAGCACACTAACATGCACACACATACACACACGTGCACACAAGGCAAGACAAAGAGAGAGACGCAATGGAGATCTTTTTGATTACTTCAAAATGCTCATACAAGCTCAAATCTATTACAAACTAACCTAAAAAATGAGCTCTCTAGCTCTATTTATAGTTTTTGACTAGCTTTTGGCCATGTTCAGACCTAGTGTCCGACCTAGTTAAAAATTAGGTTCCTAGGCTAATTTGGAGGCTCAAATGAGCTTAGAAAATTATGAAAATTGAGAGGTAAGTACTTCTAACGCTCCTCAAGCTCAAGGACTCCTTGACTCGCACAAAATGGAGCTACAAAAATATGAAATGGTATTTACAATAATTATTAGTGATGAAAATCACTCTTATGAAGGTTTTGATTGGAAAAATTAAATGGCCTACTTGCCGGATCTTCGTTGACTACTTTGTTTGCTTGTGCCTTCTCTCCGCTCTGACTCCCTTCTTTGACTTCCATGTCTTGTGAGTCCTGGGGTGCCTTGACTACTGCCAATAGCATACATACACATACACATATATACACGCACACACACACATATACACACATATACACACATGAATGTAGATACATATGCATACATACATACACACACATATATAATCAAATATATAAAAAATAGAGATTTATCATGTTTTAATAAGATTAAATATATATAAATATATATATATATATATATATATATATATATATATATATATATATATATATATATATATATATATATATATATATATATATATATATATATATATAAAGAAAGATAAAAAATTAGAATCTAAAATTGAATATAAATAAAAAATATGATTTTAGTATGAATAAAAAAAATATGAAAATAGCTAGTATTTTAATTAAATATATAAAATTAGGATTTTAAGGTTTTTTTTCACACCAAATATATAAAGATAGGATTAGTGTATTTAGGCTATTTACACATGCATACACATACACACACATACATACACACACACACACACACACACACATATATATATATATATATATATATATATATATATATATATATATATATATATATATATATATATATATATATATATATATATATATATATATATATATATATATATATATATATACACACACATATATACATATACACACATATATATACATATACACATACATATACACATGCATACAAACATATACATGTTTTAGGTCTAGGCATTCCCAATTAGGGTTTTAGGGTTTTTACACATGCATAACATATATACACACATGCACATATAATACATATACATATATACATGTATATACACATGCATACACACATATACATATTTAAGGTATAGGTCTTTAGGATTATGGTTTTAGGTTTTTTACATACATATAATTCAATTAAATTTATATAAGGTAAAATTAAAGAAAAATTTAAGAAAAATTAGAATATATATATATATATATATATATATATATATATATATATATATATATATATATATATATATATATTCATATATAACATATGACAATTGTATAGATAAATAAATATGAAAAGAGTTAGTGTTTTATATAAATAAAATTAATTATATAAAAAATAGAGTTTTAGATTAATACTATCATATATAGACATATATTTATAAGAATTAAGAAAAAAATACAATATATAATTAAATATATATAAAAAATAAGATTCGGGGTTTTAAGATATTTATACATACATACACACATATACACATATAACACACACACACACACACACACATATATATATATATATATATATATATATATATATATATATATATATATATATATATATATATATATATATATATATATTGTACATGCATAACAGACACACATAAATATATATATATATATATATAGAGAGAGAGAGATATATATATATATAGAGATATATATATATATAGCATTAGGGTTTAAGGGTTTTTAGGATTTTTATGATATATACACTACAACATATCGAGGGTATACCGAGGTTTTTACCGAGGGAAATGAACGTGGCTTTACTTGGCGCGACGCCGGTGTAAAGGTCGGTTTCCGCGTCGGTACAATAAGGTCGGTCGGTATATGCGTCAGGTTAGACATCTGTAACAGCGTCGGTATGTGCGTCGATATAAGCGTCAGTATAAACGTCGGTATAAGCATCGGTAACAGGTTTCTGCTGCATCGCCTCCTAGGTGTACCGACGGTTATTCCGATGACACTACTAGGAGTACCGTTGATTTATCGACGAAAATACCTGCAAAATTTCTTTTGGGCAGAATGTTTTGTCTTTTGCTACAGCAACATTACCATGATGTTGTTGAATAAGAGACAATACACTCTGCCCAAAAAAAACCGAGTACATGTGATGTGTACTCTAATGACAATCGAAATATGATTTCATGAAACAAAGTATTATTGTACACAAAAGAGATTGATAATCAGAATGAACAATGAACCATGTACAAAAGAAGTTTTATATTTCAATAATGAAGCATGTACAAGAGTTTGGCAAACCACCGTCGTATATGACGCTTTTACAAAATGAGGCAAAGCATTGTATTGCCATATGGAAATCAAATACAAAATATTGGTCTTCCACTACCATACACATGCAAAGATATAACACGAAACCAAGATATAACTTTACCTAATCAAGAATATTTTCCCATGCGACGATTGCACCGCGCCCCTCTAAGTCTTGTAACAGTCTAGTCAATCCATGTCGATATCCATACGATTCTTCTGCTCGCGTTGGAGGACGACCCACTACCAACTCCTATAGTAAATATGCAAAATGTTAAATGAATATACATAATATACTTAACACAAACAACTTCAATAATTAACATCATACTTACAAATTGGTAGCGCATACTCTCATATCCGCCGCTACCTAAATGCGACGTTCCAACAGTATCTAACCGAGTGGCCGCCGCATCTCTTTGTTGTCGATACCGATCAGGAGTATGTTGATGCTCATCCTGAATCGATTACCATTCTTCGGCGTCTAGCCATGCACGCTTCGGTAAGCCTGCTTTGAAAGCATCACGAGCTTCTGATCGTCGATGCGACATCACCTCGCGTGCTGTATGTTGTATCCAATCGGAACTCACAACAGGATTGTCAGGTGCTGGCCGGTACTCTTCATATATGCATTGTGTGATATGATTTTTAGAGTCTCTATCCTGTTCGGTCCATTTTAACATTACTGAATGACCGAATTCGATCGAGCAGAGTTGTCGTATATGTTGTCTCAAAAAATGGACTTCGAATGAAAAAGTTATGACCGTTCATGCCCTGGGGGGTAAAAACTGACAAACAGGTTTCTCTCCAAATATGAGCTAAGGGGTCTCCTATGAGTCTAATCACCCAAAAATTTCCCAAAAATAGCCCCAAAATTGGCCAAAAAATGAAACCCTAAAATTTGCGATGGGGGTGCACAATCGCGATGGTCTGCAACAATCGCGATGGTCTGGGACCGTCGCGATCGCGTGAGGGTGAACAATCGCGATGGTCTGAAGTGCACGGTCACGATGTTCCAAAAGTGAACAATCGCGATGGCGTGAAGTTGAACAATCGCGATGGTCTGAAGTGCACGGTCACGATGGTGTGAAAGTGCACAATCGCAATGGCGTGGATGTGAACCGTCACGATGGCTCGATCAGGCAGACAATCGCGATGGCGTCGGTCAATGGTCAACCGTGAACAATCGCGATGGTCCAAAGTGAACCGTCGCGATGGTCACAGATGCGATGGTTTGAGCCAATCGCGATGGTTTGGGCGCGATGGCGTGAGCCAATCGCGATGGTCCAAAATTTGAGTTGTCGCGATGGTGTAAGGGTGTCGTCGCGATGGTCCAAAAATGAACCGTCGCAATGGTCCAACTTGCCACGTGGCACCGTCGGCGCGATGGCGTGAGCCAATCGCGATGGTGTGGGGTCAACCAAACTGTGGCGATGGTCCGCGAACCATCGCGATGGTCCAAATGAACCGTCGCGATGGCATGAGACCGTCGCGATGGTCCAGCCGAGCCGTCACGATGGTGTGACACAATCGCGATGGTCTGAGACCGTCGCGATGGTCCACCAAACAATGAATTTTTGGGATGCGAGTATGGATTCTTAGTGGCGCAAGTGTGCTCTACACGCTGGTGTGGTCGCCTTCTTCAAAATCCGAACTTTGCAGACCATCGCGATGGTCTGACATAGTCGGAAATTTTTGACAGAAACTGAAAATTTTACCTTTTCCAAGCTTTCCTGATGCACTAGAGCTCTGTACCTGCAAGAAAACTCAAGAAAACAAAAGTACATACAAGCACAAAAGCTCTCTCTCACTCTCTCGCATGCACAAATGAGGGGAAATGAGGAGAATGGGTGGATATGGTGAATTTTCTGATTTTTTTGGAGATGAAGATGATGATGCGGTGATGAAGATGGAGTGTGGGGGAGGTGAAAAACACTAAAAACTAAGTAAAAACAACAACAAAAACTAAAATTTTTACCTTCCAACGCCACTTCTTGCTATACTCTTACCATCACACCTTCGTCCTAGACTCGATCCCCGGCAACGGCGCCAAATTTGGTGTTGCTCTAGCACAATGGTGAGAACCACGTTAAGAAGCTCCACCTCCTTAATGTCAATCCGCGGAAGAGATAGGAGTGATATGAAGATCGTGAATGTGAGATGATGTGAGAGTGAAGGTGAGAAGCACAAAGATGCACACACACATACACACACACAATGAAGAGACAAGCAAGACACAATGGAAGGTGCGAAATTATCTCTATTGCTCAAGAACACTCTTACAAGTTCAAAGTAGCTCTAAGCTCACACTAACCAACACTAAACAACCTCAAAAATGAGCTCTCTAGCTCTTTTTATAGTTTCTATACTAGTTTTGACCGGTTTCACATCTAGTGTCCGGCATAGTTAAAAATTAGGTCCTAGATGCTATTTGGAAGGGTAAACGGTGTCTAAAAATAACGAAAATTGATACACGCATTCTACCTAAGGTCCTCAAGCTCGAGGACTCCTCGACTTGCACAAAATGGAGCTAGAAATTAAGAAAAGGGTTTTTCTATGTTACATATGTTACAATAGTGATAAAAATCACTGTTAGAGGTTTTTGAAATGTATTTGAAGACATAATTATTTGAAAAAAGATTCCATTGGATCCCTGCTCCGTCGTTACATGCTTCTGCGTCTTCTATGCCTCTGGCTGCTTCCAACAGGAACCCACCCCTCCAACTAAGGGCAAGACAAGTGAAAGAGTAAGCCTTCCTGCTCAGGAAGCCTATGTGCCTAACTCTACGGAGCGAGACACATCTTCTTCTATGAATCAGTACACAACAGAATTCCTACGAGAGATTCAAGAAGAAAAATGGGCTAAAGAAAGTGAAGTCCCTTCTCCCATTGAACTTGTGGATGATGCGCACGACCAATTACCTCAAGACATCCCATCCATTTATGAGGAGCAGGAGATTACCCAATCCCAGGAGAGATTAGACTTTGAGTCTAATTCTATACAGGAGCTACCCCACTTCATCGGCCCATGGGAAACTAAGTCCACATGTATGAAAGCACCCACAATCATGGTAAGAAATGAAGGCTCAGTCATACCTAGGAACACAGAGGTAGTGAAAAACACTAAAGTGCAGTGCAACTTCACTTTAGAAGAATTACTCAAGGTTAGGCCAGAATTGTGGAAACATGTAGCCAATCAAGTGCCAGAAGTAGCTAAACCCCGATCCCAGGCAAGTTCTCATAGAACATACCAGAGATACCTTTGGACAAAATAGGAGACATGAATGAATGCGAAGAAGGAAACACCTATCTTCCCATTACCCATCAGGGATACACAATCAAGGAAATTCTCGACTTGGGTGCAGGAGTTACAATTCCTACCACTTCCCAATGGAAGCGTTAGGGCAAGCCAGCACTCAGGCCCACGAGGATGAAATTGCAGATGGCCGATGGTCACATAGAGAGACCCTTAGGCTTTCTACAAGGAATAACTCTCACTACATGCGGTGTGGAGTTTGAGCATACTCTCTCCATATGTGATTTTAGCAAGAACCATGCCTATGAGATGATTTTGGGAAGACCCTTTATGCGACAGTTGAAAGTGGTATAGGCTTGGGGAACCAACTCCTTGTATTTGCAACATTTAGGCGTCACAACCAAAGTTAATCTCAAGGACTATTCTCATAGGGATGTGCCCCCATTCAATGGAACCGCATCCATAGAGCCAAAGAGGACACTGAGTCAGTGGATTCCATAGGATTAGGATCCTCATGGATGCATGAAGACACCCACTTATGGATATGTAAAGTCGCAGTAGAAGAGGAGAAGAGAGAAAAAGCCAGAGAGATAGGTGTGAAGGAAACACATGGATCCCTTCAAGACCCAACCTATGGACCTGTAGTATTTCCTGACGAAGAATTTGAGCTTCATGGCTGGGCATAAATTTTAGCAACCATGGATGTAGCCATCAATGAAGAACAATGGACACCCCACCGTGAAAGATCCGTCGGGACTATCGATCGCGATTGATGGGTCGATCGCGATTGATGGCTCGATCGCGATTGACACGTGTCATGCGTAGATTCTGTCGGTCGTGGTCAGTCAGTCGTTGACTCTGTCGATCACGATTGACGTGTCGATCGCGATTGACAGGTCAGTCGGCAAGTGTCCGTCGTCGTTTGTCGATCACGAAATATGTCGATCGCGATTGACAGAAAACTGAGGAATTTTAAAAATTCAAACACATATTCATGAAGCTCTAGGCCTATACATAACACTTATGCACTTAGTTTTGCGAAAAGGTCAATTTTTTTGTCGGTCGCGATTGAAAAAGGTCAACGCCTCAGGACCTGCACAATCAAATTTCTTACCTGCTGGAGCTGGTGCAGCTGCTGGGGATGCTGATTCCTGCAGAAAATCTCAAAAAACACAAAAAAACACAAGCACACAAACCCTCTCTCGCTCTCTCTCACAAGTGAAATGAGGAGAATGGTATGGGTAGGTTGATATGACCAAAAACTGAAATTTTTCGCGATGGTGGAGATGGAAGTGGGAGATGGTGATGATGATGATGGTGATGAAGAAAACAAAAGAAGTTAGATAAAAGTGAAGAAAATACCTATGACTCCAACGCCTCAACTCTATGTCTTACCATCACACGCTCCGTCCTCAAAGCTCGATCCCCGGCAACGGTGCCAAAATTTGGTGTAGCTCAGTGATGAGTAGCACCTCCTTTAATGTCAATCTGGGAAGACGTGAGGATGGTATGATGACCTGGAGCAAGTGAAGGCACAAGTGCATGAGTGAGAAGCACACTAACATGCACACACATACACACACGTGCACACAAGGCAAGACAAAGAGAGAGACGCAATGGAGATCTTTTTGATTACTTCAAAATGCTCATACAAGCTCAAATCTATTACAAACTAACCTAAAAAATGAGCTCTCTAGCTCTATTTATAGTTTTTGACTAGCTTTTGGCCATGTTCAGACCTAGTGTCCGACCTAGTTAAAAATTAGGTTCCTAGGCTAATTTGGAGGCTCAAATGAGCTTAGAAAATTATGAAAATTGAGAGGTAAGTACTTCTAACGCTCCTCAAGCTCAAGGACTCCTTGGCTCGCACAAAATGGAGCTACAAAAATATGAAATGGTATTTACAATAATTATTAGTGATGAAAATCACTGTTATGAAGGTTTTGATTGGAAAAATTAAATGGCCTACTTGCCGGATCTTCGTTGACTACTTTGTTTGCTTGTGCCTTCTCTCCGCTCTGACTCCCTTCTTTGACTTCCATGTCTTATGAGTCCTGGGGTGCCTTGACTGCTGCCAACAGCATACATACACATACACATATATACATGCACACACACACATATACACACATGAATGTAGATACATATGCATACATACATACACCCACATATATAATCAAATATATAAAAAATAGAGATTTATCATGTTTTAATAAGATTATATATATATATATATATATATATATAAAGAAAGATAAAAAATTAGAATCTAAAATGGAATATAAATAAAAAATATGATTTTAGTATGAATAAAAAAAATATGAAAATAGCTAGTATTTTAATTAAATATATAAAATTAGGATTTTAAGGTTTTTTTTCACACCAAATATATAAAGATAGGATTAGTGTTTTTAGGCTATTTACACATGCATACACATACACACACATACATACACACACACACACACACACACACACACACACATATATATATATATATATATATATATATATATATATATATATATATATATATATATATATATATATATATATATATATATATATATATATATATATGTATATATATATACACACATATATACATATACACACATATGTATACATATACACATACATATACACATGCATACAAACATATACATGTTTTAGGTCTAGGCATTCCCAATTAGGGTTTTAGGGTTTTTACACATGCATAACATATATACACACATGCACATATAATACATATACATGTATATACACATGCATACACACATATACATATTTAAGGTATAGGTCTTTAGGATTATGGTTTTAGGGTTTTTACATACCTATAATTCAATTAAATTTATATAAGGTAAAATTAAAGAAAAATTTAAGAAAAATTAGAATATATATATATATATATATATATATATATATATATATATATATATATATATATATATATATATATATATATATATATATATTCATATATAACATATGATAATTGTATAGATAAATAAATATGAAAAGAGTTAGTGTTTTATATAAATAAAATTAATTATATAAAAAATAGAGTTTTAGATTAATACTATCATATATAGACATATATTTATAAGAATTAAGAAAAAAATACAATATATAATTAAATATATATAAAAAATAAGATTCGGGGTTTTAAGATATTTATACATACATACACACATATACACATATAACACACACACACACACACACACACACATATATATATATATATATATATATATATATATATATATATATATATATATATATATATATATATATATATATATATATATATATATATATATATATATATATATATATATATATATATATATATTGTACATGCATAACACACACACACACACACACATATATATATATATATATATCTATATATATATATATAGAGAGAGATATATATATATATATATATATATATATATATATATATATATATATATATATATATATATATATATATATATATATATATATATATATATATATATATATATATATATATATATATATATAGCATTAGGGTTTAAGGGTTTTTAGGATTTTTATGATATATACACTACAACATATCGAGGGTATACCGAGGTTTTTACCGAGGGAAATGAACGCGGCTTTATTTGGCACGACGCCGGTGTAAAGGTCAGTTTCCGTGTCGGTACAATAAGGTCGGTATATGCGTCAGGTTAGACGTCTGTAACAACGTCGGTATGTGCGTCGATATAAGCGTCGGTATAAACGTCGGTATAAGCATGGGTAACAGGTTTCTGCTGCATCGCCTCCTAGGTGTACCGACGGTTATTCCGATGACACTACTAGGAGTACCGTCGTTTATATCGACGGAAATACCTGCAAAATTTTTTTTGGGCAGAATGTTTTGTCTTTTGCTACAGCAACATTACCATGATGTTGTTGAACAAGAGACAATACACTCTGCCCAAAAAAAACCGAGTACATGTGATCTGTACTCTAATGACAATCGAAATATGATTTCATGAAACAAAGTATTATTGTACACAAAAGAGATTGATAATCAGAATGAACAATGAACCATGTACAAAAGAAGTTTTATATTTCAATAATGAAGCATGTACAAGAGTGTGGCAAACCACCGTCGTATATGACGCTTTTACAAAATGAGGCAAAGCAATGTATTGCCATATGGAAATCAAATACAAAATATTGGTCTTCCACTGTGCCTTCATGCATGTATGCATGTATGCATGTGCATTCATGCATGTATGCATGTATGCATATGCATGTGCATTCATGCATGTGCATGCATGTATGCATGTGCATGCATGCATGTATGCATGTGCATTCATGCATGTATGCATGTGCATTCATTCATGTATGCATGTCCATTCATGCATGTATGCATGTGCATTCATGCATGTATGCATGTGCATTCATTCATGTATGCATGTGCATTCATGCATGTATGCATGTGCATTCATGCATGTATGCATGTGTATGCATGCATGTATGCATGTATGCATGTATGCATGTGCATTCATGCATGCATGCATATGCATGCACATATTCATGCATATCCCTCTCTCTCTCTCTGTCGCTCTCTCTCTCTCAAACAAAAATAAAGAGAAAAGAAAAGTATGCATATGCATGCATGCATGTATGGTTGTGCATTCATGCATGTATGCATATGCATGCACATATTCATGCATATCCCTCTCTCTCTCCCTCTCGCTCTCTCTCTCTCTCAAACAAAAATAAAGATAGAAGATATTAGAAAACAAAAATATAAAGAGAGGATATTAGAAAACAAAAATATAAAGAAAATAAAAGAGTGATATATGTTTTACTTACATTGATGTAATTTTGTAATTCCACTTGAAGTGCTTCTTCGCCGAATTTCCAAAGCTTTGATGCCAAATTCTCTTGCAAAATCAAATAAAGAACATATTAGCAAAACCAAAACTTCAGATCTATAAAGATAGAGGTTTGTATAAAGAGAGGGAAAGAAAGAGAGGGAGAGAGAAAGAGAGAGGGAGAGAGAAAGAGGGAGAGAGACGAGGAGAGAGTGAGAGAGAGAGAGGGAGAGAGGGAGAGAGGGAGAGATGGAGAGAGAGAGGGAAGGGAGGGAGAGAGGGAGAGAGAGAGAGAGAGAGAGGGAAGGGAGAGAGAGAGAGAGAGATAGAGGAGAACAAACAGAGTTCTGCTCTGTTGTTGGCGTGCGCGAACTCGAAAGGAGAAGTTTCACATTCGAAATGCTCAGAATGACGAATTTTGGGTTCGGACGTAGTTAAAAAGGGAGCTTCGGTATATGTGTCGGTATACGCGTCGGTACTACCAACGCGTATACTGACACGTATACCGACACCGTGATTCCGAGGCAACGCGAACCGACGCGGCTGTGATTCCGAGGCAAGACAACTTTCCCAAATTTTTCGAGGGATATACTGACGCCGACAGCTGCACGTCGGTACACTGATCGTCGGTATTGCCTCGATATGTAGTAGTGATAGAAAATAGGTCTTTATGATTTTTAATATATATAAAAAATAGGATTTTAGGATCTTAACATATTACAAACACACAGACTCACATATATACATAATTAAAGATATAAAAAATAGTTCTTTAGAATAGATATAAATAATATATATATAAATATGAGTCTTTAGTATAGATAAATAAACACATGCATACACACATGTACACATATGCACACATAATATATGTACATACACACACACGCACACACACACACACACACACACACACATATATATATATATATATATATATATATATATATATATATATATATATATATATATATATACATAGGATTTTAAGGTTTTTTTATCGAGTTAAATATATAAAATTAAGATTATGGTTTTTAGGCTATTTACACATCCATACACACATATGCACATATACATGTTTTAGGTCTAGGTCTTTAGGATTAGGGTTTTAGGTTTTTTTAGGTCTTTAGGTCTTTAGGTTTTAGTATGAATAAGAAAAGAAAAATGAAAAAATTAGAATATATAATTAAATCTATATATATTTTAGGTTTAAGTCTTTAGGATTATGGTTTTTAGGTTTAATAAGAAAAATCAAATGTTCTAAAATTTCCATATTGTACCACATGGCTAGTTCGGATCCGAAAGAGAGAAAGGCATGTCCTTGCACTTAGTGCAAGTATCAAATTTATCGGAAAAGACAAATCTGTACTGCACATGTTAGAGATTCTAGATGCTTTGATAAAACTAGACTGCAAAACCTATGCTACCATTCACATGGTCCCCCTAGTGAGCAGGTGGACCCAATTAAACAACATTGCACTGGTAACCTCTCATGGACAGAAGAGAACAAAAAAGGAGTTAGAAGTACAAGGTACTAATAGCATTACATAGAATGAACACATGGAAGAAATGGTCGAAGCATTTTATGAGATGGACGAAGATCATGATGGTGGAGAAGGTGTCGTGAGTTTCATGAACACAATAGAGTTTCCACAGTCAGGACCTGATGAAGAATATGAGGCTACCCGATTGTTACCCGACTAATAGTAGGGGCGCTTGTGCGTCCTCGAGAGCATGTGTCGAGAGCCTCCCCTGAGGTGGTGGAAGTAGCCACCTTAGGGGCTCTGAATTGCAATTCCAAACGAGATTCAAAGAGAAGAGCTAAAAATGATCAGTTCAATTGAAGTCACTTGCTATAGCTCATATTTGTTCTTTTATTTATATGGCAAAATAGTTAAAACACATTCATCGTCAATTGTATTAGCCTTCGAGACATATTTATTTAAGATAATTGTTTAGAACCGAAGTTTCTTTTCATGCATTCACATACATTTCCAAATTACTAAAAAAAAGTATCTATAAAAAAAAACGTTGATCGCATTATTAAAATCAATTTCAATGAAGAGACTCAAACTGTTTCTTAGTACTTCATAAAAACATTTATCTCTTCTGATATGCATTAGACTTGAACACATCTGGTAGAATTGGAAGAACACATAGTCTCACACATCAAAAACCATTTATATAAAACACTATTAATAAATATATTTGTTTCATTTCTTTCAGTGAATGCATTTATAATGTCAGAGTTCATCATTACAGGGATTACTGATAGGATTCTGAAATACTTTCAATATGTGACCTTTAATTGTATCCTAAGAAACCTAAACATAAATTTATCTCTAACTTTGAGGTTTTGAAGTTGTTTTCTGCTAATAAGAAGTGCGCTATTACGAACGTTTTCAGAAGAGTTTGGGTTTGATTCAAAATAACTTTAAATCTATGAGCCGTCATAGCCCATGAATTACTGTAAATAACCCTAAGTTCATAGATAAAGAGTCCGCGTTGGTTGCTGAAGATTAGCACCTGCTGAGAAAAATTACTCTGTAACTGAAAGGGAATGTCTAGGGCTAGTCTATTCGGTCAAGAAATTCAGACCTTACTTGTTGGGCCGTAAATTTACATTTCATATAGATCACGCTTCACTTATCTATCTAGTTCGACAGCAGCATATAGGTGGTCGATTAGCGCGATGGGTCTTACTCTTGTAGGAATTTGATTATGAAGTCATTCACCGGCCAGGCAGTTCACATGCCTTAGCAGATTTCTTATCTCGTCTAGATTCCGGTGAAGCTCCGGTTGGTGTAGACGACACGACACCTGCAATTTATGTATCAGAACCAATTAATAAAGATTCTCCAGATCCACCTAGCCCATTTTCATATTATGATCAGATCTTAACCTTTCTCACAGATGGCAATCTTCCATCTCAGATTTCTGCGGCAACCCGCAAGAAAATTGCAATCTTCAGCCGTCGATTTCGGTTAATTGCTGGAGAACTATATTATGTAGATCATACCGGGATCCTACTTCGATGTATTCCTCCACGCGAAGTACATTCAGTGATCACTTTAGCTCACTCAAGTCCAACAGGAGGAGATTTTGCGGTAGATCTGACCCACCGAAAAATTCTGCAAAGTGGACTCTGGTGGCCGACTATGTACAGAGATGTCTTGAAGCTTATCAAATCTTGTGATAACTGCCAAAGAACTTGACAACCAATACAACATCACTATTTTCCTCTTAATCCGGTACTACCTTTTAAGTTCATAGATAAAGAGTCCGGGATCGTTGCTGAATAGTTTACATATATAGTGAAGAGTCCATGTATGCATGTGTATGCATGCATGTATGCATATGCATGCATGTATGCATGTATGCATGTGCATTCATGCATGTATGCATGTGCATTCATGCATGTATGCATGTGCATTCATGCATGTATGCATGTATGCATGTATGAATGTATGCATATGCATGTATGCATGTATGCATATGCATGTGCATTCATGCATGTATGCATGTGTATGCATGCATGTATGCATGCATGTATGCATGTGCATTCATGCATGTATGCATGTGCATTCATGCATGTATGCATGTATGCATATGCATGTGCATTCATGCATGTATGCATGTGTATGCATGCTTGTATGCATATGCATGCACATATTCATGCATGTATGCATATGCATGCACATATTCATGCATATCCCTCTCTCTCTCTCTGTCGCTCTCTCTCGCTCTCAAACAAAAATAAAGAGAAAAGAAAAGTATGCATGTATGCATATGCATGCATGCATGTTTGGTTGTGCATTCATGCATGTATGCATATGCATGCACATATTCATGCATATCCCTCTCTCTCTCCCTCTCGCTCTCTCTCGCTCTCTCTCTCTCCCTCTCTCTCCCTCTCCCTCTCCCTCTCCCTCTCTCTCTCCCTCTCTCTCTCTCCCTCATGCATGTGCATTCATGCATGTATGCATGTGCATTCATGCATGTATGCATGTGCATTCATGCATGTATGCATGTGTATTCATGCATGCATGCATGTGCATTCATGCATGTATGCATGTATGCATATGCATGTGCATTCACGTATACATATGCTTGTGCATTCACATATACATATGCTTGTGCATTCACGTATACATATGCATGTATGCTTGTATGCATATGCATGTGCATTCATGTATACATATGCATGTGCATTCATGCATGCGCATTCATGCATGTGCATTCATGCATGTGCATTCATGCATGTATGCATGTATGCATGTGCATTCATGTATGTATGCAAGTGCATTCATGCATGTATGCACGTGCATTCATGCATTTATGCATGTATGCATATGCATGTGCATTCATGCATGTGCATGCATGTATGCATGTGGATGCATGTATGCATGTGCATGCATGTATGCATGTGCATGCATGCATGTATGCATCTGCATTCATGCATGTATGCATCTGCATTCATGCATGTATGCATGTGCATTCATTCATGTGCATGCATGTATGCATATGCATGTATGCATGTGCATTCATGCATGTATGCATGTGCATTCATGCATGTACGTATGTGCATTCATGCATGTATGCATGTATGCATATGCATGTGCATTCATGCATGTATGCATGTGCATTCATGCATGTACGCATGTATGCATATGCATGTGCATTCATGCATGTGCATGCATGCATGTATGCATGTGCATTCATGCATGTATGCATGTGCATTCATGCATGTATGCATGTGCATTCATTCATGTGCATGCATGTATGCATATGCATGTATGCATGTGCATTCATGCATGTGCATTCATGCATGTATGCATGTATGCATGTGCATTCATGCATGTATGCATGTATGCATGTGCATTCATGCATGTATGCATGTGCATTCATGCATGTGCATGCATGTATGCATGTGCATGCATGCATGTATGCATGTGCATTCATGCATGTATGCATGTGCATTCATTCACGTATGCATGTGCATTCATGCATGTATGCATGTGCATTCATTCATGTATGCATGTGCATTCATGCATGTATGCATGTGTATGCATGCATGTATGCATATGCATGTATGCATGTATGCATATGCATGCATATATTCATGCATATCCCTCTCTCTCTCTGTCGCTCTCTCTCTCTCTCAAACAAAAATAAAGAGAAAAGAAAAGTATGCATATATGCATGTATGCATATGCATGCATGCATGCATGCATATGCATGCATGCATATGCATGCATGCATGCATGCATGTATGGTTGTGCATTCATGCATCTATGCATATGCATGCACATATTCATGCATATCCCTCTCTCTCTCCCTCTCGCTCTCTCTCTCTCAAACAACAATAAAGATAGAAGATATTAGAAAACAAAAATATAAAGAGAGATATTAGAAAACAAAAATATAAAGAAAATAAAAGAGTAATATATGTTTTACTTACATTGATGTAATTTTTGTAATTCCACTTGAAGTGCTTCTTCACCGAATTTCCAAAGCTTTGATGCCAAATTCTCTTGCAAAATCAAAAAAAGAACATATTAGCAAAACCAAAACTTCAGATCTATAAAGATAGAGGTTTGTATAAAGAGAGAGAGAGAAAGAGAGGGAGAGAGAAAGAGAGAGGGAGAGAGAAAGAGGGAGAGAGACGAGGAGAGAGTGAGAGAGAGAGAGAGGGAGAGAGGGAGAGAGAGAGAGAGAGAGAGAGAGGGAAGGGAGGGAGAGAGGGAGGGAGAGAGAGAGAGAGAGAGAGAGGGAAGGGGGAGAGAGAGAGAGAGAGAGAGGAGAACAAACAAAGTTCTGCTCTGTTGTTGGCGCGTGCAAACTCGAAAGGAGAAGTTTCACATTCGAAACGCTCAGAATGATGAATTTCGGGTTCGGGCGTAGTTAAAAAGGGAGCGTCGGTATATGCCTCGGTATACGCGTCGATACTACCGACGCATATACCGACGCCTATACCGACGCGTATACCGACGCCGTGATTCCGAGGCAACGCGAACCGACGCGGCTGTGATTCCGAGGCAAGGGAGCTTTCCCAAATTTTCCGAGGGATATACCGACGCCGATAGTTACACGTCGGTACATTGACCGTCGGTATTCCCTCGATATGTACTAGTGATATAAAATAGATCTTTATGATTTTTAATATATATAAAAAATAGGATTTTAGGATCTTAACATATTACAAACACACAGACTCACATATATACATAATTAAAGATATAAAAATAGTTCTTTAGAATAGATATAAATAATATATATAAAAATATGAGTCTTTAGTATAGATAAATAAACACATGCATACACACATGTACACATATGCACACATAATATATGTACATACACACACAAACACACACACACACACACACACACACACATATATATATATATATATATATATATATATATATATATATATATATATATATATATATATATATATATATATATATATATATATATATATATATATATATATATATATATATATATATATATAGGATTTTAAGGTTTTTTATCGAGTTAAATATATAAAATTAAGATTATGGTTTTTCACATCCATACACACATATACACATATACATGTTTTAGCTCTAGGTCTTTAGGATTAGGGTTTTAGGTTTTTTTAGGTCTTTAGGTCTTTAGGTTTTAGTATGAATAAGAAAAGGAAAATGAAAAAAATTAGAATATATAATTAAATCTTTATATATTTTAGGTTTAAGTCTCTAGGATTATGGTTTTTAGGTTTAATAAAAAAAATCAAATGTTCTAAAATGTCCATATTTTACCACATGGCTAGTTCGGATCCGAAAGAGAGAAAGGCATGTCCTTGCACTTAGTGCAAGTATCAAATTTATCAGAAACGACAAATCTGTACTGCACATATTAGAGATTCTAGATGCTTTGATAAAACTAGACTGCAAAACCTATGCTACCATTCACATGGTCCCCCTAGTGAGCAGGTGGACCCAATTAAACAACATTGCACTGGTAACCTCTCATGGACAGAAGAGAACAGAAAAAGAGTTAGAAGTACAAGGTACTAATAGCATTACATAGAATGAACACATGGAAGAAATGGTCGAAGCATTTTATGAGATGGACGAAGATCATGATGGTGGAGAAGATGTCGTGAGTTTCATGAACACAATAGAGTTTCCACAATCAGGACCTGATGAAGAATATGAGAACATGCGAAGACTAGTTCGTATACCACTATACAATGGAGCAAAGATATTTGTACTACATGCGTCACTCGTGATGCTCAATGTGCAATCCATTTATGGATGGTCCGATAGTAGTGTCTTTGAATTGTTCAGGTAAGCAAATTTGAAATAAACTTTCATTGTTGTATCAATTTAAATAACTTTATTTACTAATATCATTCTAATTTCTTCTTAAAGATCAATTTTTGCCAGAGGATAATGACATGCTTCTAACACGTGGAGATGCAAAAAAACATTTACAGTCCATTGGAATGGACTACACTAAGATGCATGCTTGTGTGAATGACTGCATCCTCTTTTGAAACGAGTATGAGCATCTCCACATATCTCCAAAGTGTGGAGAAAATAGATTTAGAGAAGATCTTGTGTGCGAGCAATCCCCGCTGTAGGCGCGAAAGCGACGGTCGGTGGATCAAGCCAACCGCCAAGTATATGGCGGAGGCGGGGTGCTTGTCACAATCTCAGGTGTAAAGAAGGGGGGATTCAAAGAGAAGAGCTAAAAATGATCAGTTCAATTGAAGTCACTTGCTGTAGCTCATATTTGTTCTTTTATTTATATGGCAAAATAGTTCAAACACATTCATCGTCAATTGTATTAGCCTTCAAGACATATTTATTTAAGATAATTGTTTAGAACGGAAGTTTCTTTTCATGCATTCACATACATTTCCAAATTACTAAAAAAAAGTATATATAAAAAAAAACGTTGATCGCATTCTTAAAATCAATTTCAATGAAGAGACTCAAACTGTTTCTTAGTACTTCATAAAAACATTTATCTCTTCTGATATGCATTAGACTTGAACACATCTGGTAGAATTGAAAGAACACATAGTCTCACACATCAAAAACCATTTATATAAAACACTATTAATAAATATATTTGTTTCAATTCTTTTAGTGAATGCATTTATCATGTCAGAGTTCATCATTATAGGGATTACTGATAGGATTCTGAAATACTTTCAATCTGGGACCTTTAATTGTATCCTAAGAAACCTAAACATAAATTTATCTCTAACTTCGAGGTTTTGAAGTTGTTTTCTGCTAATAAGAAGTGTGCTATTAAGAACGTTTTCAGAAGAGTTTGGGTTTGATTCAAAATAACTTTAAATCTATGAGTCGTCGTAGCCCATGAATTACTGTAAATAACCCTAAGTTCATAGATAAAGAGTCCGCGATCATTGCTGAAGATTAGCACCTGCTGAGAAAAATTACTCTGTAACTGAAAGGGAATGTCTAGGGCTAGTCTATTCGGTCAAGAAATTCAGACATTACTTGTTGGGCCGTAAATTTACATTTCATATAGATCACGCTGCACTTGTCTATCTAGTTCGACAACAGCATATAGGTGGTCGATTAGCGCGATGGGTCTTACTCTTGCAGGAATTTGATTATGAAGTCATTCACCGGCCAGGCAGTTCACATGCCTTAGCAGATTTCTTATCTCGTCTAGATTCCGGTGAAGCTCCGGTTGGTGTAGACGACACGACACCTGCAATTTATGTATCAGAACCAATTAATGAAGATTCTGCAGATCCACCTAGCCCATTTTCATATTATGATCAGATCTTAACCTTTCTCACTGATGGCAGTCTTCCATCTCAGATTTCTGCGGCAGCCCGCAAGAAAATTGCAATCTTAAGCCGTCGATTTCGGTTAATTGCTGGAGAACTATATTATGTAGATCATACCGGGATCCTACTTCGATGTATTCCTCCACACGAAGTACATTCAGTGATCACTTTAGCTCACTCAAGTCCAACAGGAGGACATTTTGTGGTAGATCTGATCCACCGGAAAATTCTGCAAAGTGGACTCTGGTGGTCGACTATGTACAGAGATGTGTTGGAGTTTATCAAATCTTGTGATAACTGCCAAAGAACTGGACAACCACTACAACGTCACTATTTTCCTCTTAATCCGGTACTACCTTTTAAGTTCATAGATAAAGAGTCCGGGATCGTTGCTGAATAGTTTACATATATAGTAGAGTAAAGAAAACATTCAATAGTTAACGAGTGAAAAAAGAAATAGAAACGTCTTATGAAAATCGAATTACCGCACGATGGAGAAGGCATAGAACAATCTTTCGTGCATAATCTTCATATGACAGTCAGTCATCAAATGAGTGTCTCAACAATTAGCAGATCGTCAGCTTCATCATAATATAAATGGAGCAAAAATCACTGGACAGAGTTTGAGTGTTATCGGTTTCAGTGCCTTCTTTCTCAAGCCAACATTCAGAGCTTCAATTATCGTTGTTCATTTCTTTCATGAAGTTGTCACGATCCTCCCAATGAGCGAATACTTATCATAGTTCAATAATAGTCAAATCAAGTGGTGAAATAATATATTTTTAACATATGTATACAAGTATATATGCACTCCTATACTCAATTTATCAAGCAAATCGAAGAACAACTTTGTACATAAACTCAGGTAATGGTTAAAAACAATAAACAATCTCTTTTAACTTATCTGGAAAAAATATTGGAGAGATCACTGAAATACCTAGAGGACATTGCTAATGGAGTATCTCATGAAAACTTCACAGCGCTTTGATTTGTAATATCTGCGAAAATAATACCTGCATCGTACTTTGCCATATGCAATCTGTCCGCCTTTTTGTACTTTTCTTCATGCTTAAAAATATCATAACATTTCCCAACTTATTATTATTTAAACAAGCGACTGACGTTGAAAGATCAACCTCATTGCAGGTCTTTATGCGTTCTTCTAACGCTAATATATTTACATCCTACAATTGCACATGCAGCTCTGTAATCATGTTTAAAATTCACGGTTAGGAGGAGCAGTATTCTGAACACAGATTTCAATAAATCAATTGTGTGTTAGCTTCACTTTATTGATTCGGTATGAGTAAATATATTACAATTTAGAAGGGAAACGTAGAAAACAAAGAATAGAGGGGAAAAAAAAAAACCCGACTGCTAGAATTTTCCATATAAATAGGATGACTAAACATTGTAATGAGTTGAAAATAAAATCTCTGTTAATGCTTTTAACGCATAGCTATCCATGATGATATCCATAAGCCTCCTCCGTTCATGTTGGATGATGTCCCATCGCCAGCTTCTGCAATAAATATACAGAATGTTAGATGAACATACATGACATGCTTAACACAATCAAATTCAATAAACCAAATGATACTTATAAATTTGTGACACATAGTATCATATCCACCATTGCCCAAATGTGACAGTCGAACCATATCTAAATGTGTGGTGGTAGCATCTCACTACTGGCAATATTGGTCAGGAGTCTGCTGCTGCTCGTCACGAATCATATCCCACTCCTCAGCATCTAACCATACAGGCTTCTTTAAGCCTACTCTGAAAGCATCACGAGCCTCGGATCATTGATGGGACATAACTTCATGTGTGGTATCTTGAATCTAGTCTAAACTAACAAGAGGATGCCCGTGTGCTCGCCAGAACTCTAGATACATCGTCTTTGTGATATAATTTTTACTAAATTTATCTTGTTCACTCCATTTCAACATGATAGAGTGTCCAAACTATATGGAGAAAACATGTCCTATACGCTGACGCATGGCCGTTCTGGCCCCATCCATCATCGGAGCTCCATCATGAATATTATACACCTTGGAGTCATCATGGTCATGAGCACCCCAAGGTGTACGTGGTGTACCTACATCCGAGGTACTTGCTCTAGGAGTAGAAGTGGGCGACACAATCTCCTTCACACTACCTCCACAACAGCCACCTCCTCCAGAGCTACATATAGATCCACTCCTAGAACCTCCTGCTCTAGACTGTGACCTCGACCTATGAGGTGGGCAGACACTTGTATCGTACTGAGGTGTCAAATCCACACATCTACTACTAGAGCCACTAGGGGATGGCTGAGAAGATGGTCATGGTGGAGTCATAAAGCAAGGAGATATACCTCTGGCGAGAGTAGCACTGCCCGCAGGATTGACATCGGCAAGAGTGACACCGACGGGAGTGAGGCCGAGAGGAGTGAGGCTAGCAGGAATGAGGCCAGCAAGAGTGAGGCTGAGGGGAGTGCTACCACGAGTGATCTAGTACTATGATGTAGTGGTCATATGCATGGGACGTACCTGAGATATAAACTCGAAAAACTACTCCTGTATCATGTTGATATATTTAGGTAGTGATGTGTGTGAACACACTAGGACCGCCGGGGCACTTTTTTCCCTCTTTAGGAGGTTTTTTCCCCCGGCTTGTATATACACCTTTTGCCCGAATGGGCTACTTATCTTTGTACATTCTCTAGTAATACATTCAGTATTGTGTGTTGTGCTCCAAGCTTCTTCTTCTTCTTTGTGTTGTTCGCGTGCTTTTGCAGACGTCTAACTCCAACAATTAGTATCAGTGTAGGTTGTCGCTTCATCTAGGGCGCCGTCGACACTCCTCTGTTTGCAGTCTCAGATTCGCACGAAATTTGGTGAGCATACTCAGGGTGTTTCAGAGATCGTGATCTGAGCTCGTTTTGGCCTCCGAACGCACTATCGCAGTGCTTGTGTAGGCTATTTAGTCCTTTTATGCCAAAGGTATATACCAGTTTCTGTTCGCCAATATAAGCGTTTCAAAGTCAGCTACAGTTCTAGCAGAATTTGTTGGGGCAGTTCTGTTCAACTTTTTGAGATATAGTCAATTTTCTGAATCAAGGTATTTTAGTCACCGACCATGGCTGAAAGTAGTGATATATTCCGTATGTTGGCTGTTGAGGATAAGTTGGATGGTACCAACTACCCATTATGGGCTTACATGATGCAACATGTATTGGTTGCAAAAGGATTGTCGAACATTGTGTAGGGTGTTGAAAGACATCATGTTACACCTCTAACGACAGGTACTGCAAATATAGGTGCTCGAGCTAATTGGGATACACTTACCACATTGTACCAAGCTAAGAATGAGGCTCGTGTTGCTTACCTCCGAAAACAGTTGGAGAGTGAGCACATGAATGAAGGTGATTCTCGTGACAGTTTCCTAACGAAGATTAAAGACTTGAAGGAACAATTGATTTTTGCTAATGAGGTTATACCAGATAGCTCACTTGTGCAGACCGTTCTAAATGGTCTTCTTGATTCATATCAGAGTTTTGCTTCTACTCTTCGGTTGATTATCAAAGGCAATCCAAATGCCTTATCATTTGAGGAGTTAGTCTCTGTTGTATTGCAGGAAGATCAGCCCAGGCAAAACAGATCCATTATGCGAGTTGCAGATCAAGCTTTCCTGGCTAGTCAGAAAGGCAAAGGAAAATGGAGCTCTTCAATTAGTAAGCAGAAATATGCTATTTCTGCATATTCGAAGAAGGAAAATAAAGATGAGAAGAAATCTGAAAAGCAGAAGTTGTTTTGTAAGTACTGTAAAGGGAATGATCATATCATAAAGAACTGTCCAAAACTGGATGCTAAAGAGGCAAAGAAGAAAGAGGCTCGAATGGTTGTTGCACAGGCTTCTACACCAAAAACAGAGTCCGCAAATCTTGTGCAGGAAGAAGAATCGGTGTTTACTACTGTCTCCAATTTTGACCCATCTTCTCATGATCAGTGCATGTCTGCAGTGGACTCAGATGTTTGGCACTTTGATAGTGGGGCGACCAAACAGATTACCTCAAAGCGCAGTTTCTTCTCTTCACTCGAGCGTGCCCCTACAGGGAATACTGTTACATGCACCAACAACTCCTCTTATCCTGTTATGGGAGTTGGTAAGATCATTTTCACTACTGCTGATAGTAGTTCTTTCACTTTGTCAGATGCTTTATTTTTGCCAGGGATCAAAAAGAACCTGTTATCAGTTTCTGCATTAGCCAAGATTGGCTTGGTTGTGAAATTTGTTGATGACAGGTGTACAGTTCATGATCTGTCAAATGGCGATGTGATTATTTCTTCTGGCATTTTATGTCATGGGCTGTATGAGCTCATAGACTATGAAAGATCTGAAAATGATTTGGCATGTGCAGTAAATGATTCTCAAGCTATGTCATATGCAAAGCTTTTGCATGCACGCTTTGGTCATTTGAATTTTGCGAGTTTGTTACGCCTGCAGAAGTCTAAGATGGTGTCCTCTTTGCCCAAACTTGAGGCACCTGGAAACATGTTTGTGAAGGCTGTATTTTGGGCAAAATGCAGCGTTCCTCCTTTCCAAAAGATGGTTCAGTTCGGGCTACACAAAAATTGCAGCTTGTACATAGTGATGTCTGTGGTCCTATGCAGACACCCTCTTTTGGAAATAACCTTTACTTCGTGACTTTCATTGATGATTTTTCTAGGTATGCATGGGTATATCCACTCAAAGCAAAGTCCAAAGTGTTCATGTGCTTTAAACAGTTTTTGGTTTTGGCTGAAAATCTGTCAGCATGTAAAATGGGCACCCTCCATTCTGATCGAGGGGGGAATATATGTCTTCTGATTTTAATGCATTTTTGGCTGAACGTGGGATAAAACACTAGTGTACAGTGCCGTATACACCTCAACAGAATGGAGTTGCTGAGAAAAAGAACATGTCACTCTTGGAGATGGCGAGGTGCATGGTCAAGAGTCAGGCTTTACCACATAGTTTCTGGCTTGAGGCTGTCATGTGTGCAACATATGTACTAAACAGATGGCCCACTAAAGCGCTGCAGTCTATCACTCCATATGAGGCTTGGCATGACCGCAAGCCATCTGTTGCTCATCTGCGTGTTTTTGGTTGTTTGGCATATGCACTAGTGCCTGAATAACATCGCAGAAAATTCGATGATAAGGCAGTAAAATGTATTTTCGTTGGGTACAGTTCTGAAAGTAAATGCTATCGTCTGTATCATCCGCAGACTAAACACATTCTGGTTAGCCGTGATGTTGGCTTTGTGGAAGATGTTATTCAGCCATTCCTTTCATGTACTAAGGAGACATCTGTTAGCCCCAAAGACATGTATGATACTTTGATCCCTCTTTTTACAGGTGGACAGTCTAGTGTTGGTCCTAATGAAGCAAATTCTCAACCTTTGTAGGTTTCACATGATGATGCACAACATTCCATTTCTGATGCAGATTTACATGATGCACTTGTTGATGAGAGAGCTGATATTGAGCAGGCAAAAACTATGCCAAAATGGCTGGTGCAGACTTTGCATGATAGCAAATTAGATGCACCTTTGTCATATCGTACTCGTTCAGGCTCTCATAGTGCCTCCTTTGCATCAGATTGCTATGCTATGGCTGCGTCTAGTCTTTGTGAGGAGAATGAGCCTGTTTCTTTTGATGCAGAACAGAATTCAGAAAATTGGATGGCTACTATGCAATCTGAATATGATGCTATAATGAAGAATGGTACATGGTCTTTATGTGACTTGCCTCCTGGCAAGAAGGCCATTGGCACTAAGTGGGTATACAAGCTGAAGCGTAAATCTGATGGTACAGTTGATAGGTATAAGGCTAGGCTTGTTGCAAAGCGTTATGCATGGGAAAGAGGCATTGATTTTGATGAGACCTTTGCACCTACATGCCGTATGACTACTGTTCGGAGCATTTGTGCACTTGCAGCCCATCATGGTTGGAATGTAAATCAGTGGGACATTAAAGCAACATTTTTGAATGGTGACTTGCATAAAGAAGTGTATGTTTTTGAGCCCCGTGGCTTTGTGCAGAAAGGGCATGAGAACCAGGTGTGCAGGTTAAAGAAGGCATTATATGGTTTAAAGCAAGGACCACGTGCTTGGTATGAGAAGATACATGCCTATCTGGTTGCACATGGTTTTGAGAACAGTCCAACTGAAAGCACCTTATATGTTAAGCATGCTAATGATGTGCTTCTGGTCATTGTTGTCTATGTTGACGACATGCTCCTCACTGGTCCTATTGAGAAGCATATTGCTAATTTCAAGGCTGATTTGCATGCCTCATTTGAGATGTCTAATTTGGGGCATTTGCATCACTATGTGGGCATTCAGTTTATGCAAGTTGATGGTGGAATGGCTTTGTGTCAATTGAAATATATTGACACATTATTGCAACATTTTGGCCTTGAAGACTGTAAGCCTATTCCCACTCCTATGGAGACAGGTTTACGATTGAGTCTTCATGATGCTGGAGATGCATTTGATGCTATTCTTTATTAGCAGGCTGTTGGATGCTTGATCTACTTATGCATTACTCAGGCAGATATACAGTTTGCTGTCTCACAAATGAGCAAGTTTATGCATTGCCTAGGAGTCATGCATTGGAAGGCAGTTAAGCGCATCTTTCGCTACTTGAGTGGTACTCAGCTACTTTGGTTGTTTTATCCCAAGGAGAGGTCACTACCGCTAGATTTGCATGCTTTTTCTGACTCGGATTGGGCTGGTTGCTATGTCACTCGTGTATCCACGAGTGGTTTTTGCTTAATACTTGGTAGCTCATGTATATCTTGGTTGAGCAAGAAGCAGCCTACTGTGGCCACTTCTAGTTGTGAGGCTGAGTATAGGGCAGCTTTCACAGCCACTGTTGAGTGTGTGTAGCTCATACGCCTTATGGCTGATTTGGGTGTTGGCTAGTCTTGTGCCACCACCATGTTCACTGATAGTCAGAGCGCATTGGCAGTTGCGAGGAACTCTGTGTTCCATGCTCGCACTAAGCACATTGAGGTGCATTATGACCATTTCAGGGAGAGGTTCTCTGCTGGGGAGATCAGCTAGGCATATATGCCCGCGTAGGAGAACATTGTAGACCTTTTCACAAAGGCTTTGCCTAGGGAGAAGTTTGAATTTTTCCGCAAAGCTTTGGGCTTACTTCCTTTTGTGGAGTGATTTCCACATAGCTTGGCACTTCCTTATACATGAGTGCAAGCTCCTTGTTCATTGCATCACTCCCAAGGGGGATTTGTTGATATATTTAGGTAGTGATGTGTGTGAACACACTAGGACCGTCGGGGCACTTTTTTCCCTCTTTAGGAGGTTTTTTTCCCCGGCTTGTATATATGCCTATTGCCCTTATGGGCTTTATCTTTGTACATTCTCTAGTAATACATTCAGTATTGTGTGTTGTGCTCCAAGCTTCTTCTTCTTCCTTGTGCTGTTCGCATGTTTCCGTAGACGTCTAACTCCAACATATCATGGAATGTGGAGTGACTAGAGGACTATCTCGCATCGTGCTCGGTAACAAAAGCACTCAAATAATTAGCATATTATAATAAAGATAATGTAGAGAAATAGTAGTTTACAAAAGTACATAGAAAAAAAAAAGAAAACAAAAATTAGTACGTACAAGTGTTTGATTCAAAAATCCTCTATTCTAGCATCCTCTAGGAGATCCGATGCATAGAGAATATCTATCTCGATATTGGAAACTTCTGAATATCTTGGTATGCTAGATTCTTCTTGATCATCATTTGTTGCTTCCTCGTGCATCTCATCTTCTTCAAGGACCTGTTCATCTCAGACAATGATCTCTTCCTCCTCGAGGATCGAATGAATCTCAGAGTCCACTATAGATGGACATTCTTCTACATCTATGTTCTCACAAATTTGTCTACTACATGGGGAGACTTGTAAAACAAATAGCCAGTCTCGTTCTTTCAAATTTGGTATAAAAAAGCTTGCTCACAGTGTTCCGGATGTACAAATGTATCTCTTTTATCCGTCCATAATTTTGTGGAGTCGACTTGAAGCAAACCACTTTTATCCCCCCTCACTGTTTTGTTTCTTCCAGAGGTGAATACTTTGTACCATTTCACACAAAAGACAAAGTAATCAAACTTCCTAAAGAATAACTTTAAGATATCTTGAATCATGATACTATTCCACTGGGTTACGTAATTTTCCACAGCTCTTGCATACGACCTTGCTCTTCTAAGTCCTCCCTTTGTGCTTTGCTTTCTTTCTTTCCGATCAAAGCCTGTTGATATATTTAGGTAGTGATGTGTGTGAAGACTCTAGGACCGCCGGGGCACTTTTTTCCCTCTTCAGGAGGTTTTTTTCTCCCGGCTTGTATATACGCCTATTGACCTAATGGGCTACTTATCTTTGTACATTCTCTAGTCATACATTCAGTATTGTGTGTTGTGCTCCAAGCTTCTTCTTCTTCCTTGTGCTGTTCGCGTGCTTTCGCAGACGTCTATCTCCAACAATTGGTATCAGAGCAGGTCGTCGCTTCTTCTAGGGCGCCGTCGACACTCCTCCGTTTGCAGTCTCAGATTTGCACGAGATTTGGTGTGCATACTCTGGGTGTTTCCGATATCAAAACTGCTTCGCTCTATGGTGCCAAAATCGCGATCTGAGCTCGTTTCGGCCTCCAAACGCATTATCGTAGCGCTTGTGCAGGCTATTTCGTTCTTTTGTGCCAAAGGTATATACCACTTTCTGTTCGCCAGTTTAAGCGTCTTGAAGTCTGCTAGAGGTCTAGCAGAACTTGTCTAGGCAGTTGCGTTCAACTTTTTGAGATACAGTCAATTTTCTGCATCAAGGTATTTTAATCACCGGCCATGGCTGAAAGCAGTGATGTATTCCCTATGTTGGCTGTTGAGAATAAGTTGGATGGTACCAACTACCCGTTATGGGCTTATATGATGCGACATATATTGGTTGCAAAAGGATTGTGGAACGTTGTGCAGGGCGTTGAAAGACGTCCTGTTACACCTGCAACTACAGGTACTGCAAATACAGGTGCTAGAGGTGCTGGAGCTAATGAAGATGGTGTCGAAGATGATATTGTGCAGATTCTTGTTTGTGCTGCTGTTTCTGTTGCACCTACTGCAGAGCAGATTCGTTGGGATGGCAGAGATGCCCAGGCACATGCACTGATAGCTTTGTTTCTCAAACGTGCCATTATTCCTCACATACGCTCTTGCAGAACAACTAGGGATGCTTGGGATACACTTACCACTTTGTACCAGGCTAGGAATGAGGCTCGTGTTGCTTACCTCCAAAAACAGTTGGAGAGTGAGCACATGAATGAAGGGGATTCTATGGACAGTTTTCTCACAAAGATCAAAGACCTGAAGGAACAATTGATTTCTGCTGATGACGTTATACCAGATAGCTCACTTGTGCAGACCGTTCTGAATGGTCTTCCTGATTCATATCAAAGTTTTGCCTCTACTCTTCGGTTGATGATGAAAGGCAATCCAAATGCCTTGTCATTTGAGGAGTTAGTCTCTGTTCTGTTGCAGGAAGATCAGTCCAGGCAGAACAGGTCCATTATGCGAGTTGCAGATCAAGCTTTCCTGGCTAGTGAGAAGGGCAAAGGAAAATGGGGCTCTTCTATTAGTAAGCAGAAATCTGCAAATGCTGCACAATCGAAGAACCAGGATAAAGATGAGAAGAAATCAGAAAAGTAGAAATTATTTTGCAAGTACTGTAAAGGAAATGATTATATCATAAAGAACTGTCCAAAACTGGCTGCTAAAGAGGCAAAGAAGAAAGAGGCTGGAATGGTTGTTGTAGAGGCCTCTACACCAACAACAGAGTCTGCAAATCTTGTGCAGGAAGAAGAATGGGCGTTTACTACTGTCTGCAGTTTTGACCCATCTTCTCATGATCAGTGCATGTCTGTAGTAGACTCAGATGTTTGGTACTTTGATAGTAGGGCGACCAAACATATTACCTCGCAGCACAGTTTCTTCTCTTACCTCGAGCCTGCCCCTACAGGGAATACTGTCACATGCGCCAATAACTCCTCTTATCCTGTTATGGGAGTTGGTAAGATCATTCTTACTACTGTTGATGGTAGTTCTTTCACTTTGTCAGATGCTTTATTTGTGCCAGGGATTAAAAAGAACCTGTTATCAGTTTCTACATTAGCCAAGATTGGCTTGGTTGTGAAATTCGTTGATGACAGGTGTACAGTCCATGATCTCTCAAATGGCGATGTGATTATTGCTTCTGGCATTTTATGTCATGGGCTGTATAAGCTCATAGACTATGAAAGATCTGTGAATGATTCGGCATGTGTAGTTCATGATTCTCAAGCTATGTCAGATGCAAAGCTTTGGTATGCACGCTTTGGTCATCTGAATTTTGCTAGTTTGCTACGCCTGCAGAAATATGAAATGGTGTCCTCTTTGCCCAAATTTGAGGCACCTGGAAAACATGTTTGTGAACGCTGTATTTTGGGCAAAATGCAGCGTTCTTCCTTTCCAAAAGATGGTTCAGTTCGGGCTACGCAGAAATTGCAACTTGTACATAGTGATGTCTGTGGTCCTATGCAGACACCCTCTTTTGGAAATTACCTTTACTTCGTGACTTTCATTGATGATTTTTCCAGGCATGCATGGGTATATCCACTCAAAGCAAAGTCCGAAGTGTTCATGTGCTTCAGACAGTTTTTGGTTTTGGCTAAAAATCTGTCAGCATGTAAAATTGGCACCCTTCGTTCTGATCGAGGGGGGGAATATATGTCTGCAGATTTTAATGCATTTCTGGCTGAACGTGGGATAAAACACCAGTGTACAGTGCCATATACACCTCAACAGAATGGATTTGCTGAGCGAAAGAACAGGTCACTCATGGAGATGGCGAGGTGCATGGTCAAAAGTCAGGCTTTACCACATAGTTTCTGGCTTGAGGCTGTCATGTGTGCAGCATATGTACTGAACACGTGTCCCACGAAAGCGTTGCAGTCTATCACTCCATATGAGGCTTGGCATGACCGCAAGCCATCTATTGCTCATCTGCATGTTTTTGGTTGTTTGGCATATGCATTAATGCCTGAACAACATCGCAGAAAATTGGATGATAAGGCGATAAAATGTATTTTTGTTGGGTACAGTTCTGAAAGTAAAGGCTATCGTCTGTATCATCCACAGACTAAACGCATTCTGGTTAGCCGTGATGTTGTCTTTGTGGAAGATGCTATTCAGCCATTGCTTTCATGTACTAAGGACACATCTGTTAGCTCGAAAGACATGTATGATACTTTGATGCCTCTTTTTACAGGTGGACAGTCTAGTGTTGGTCCTAATGAGGCAACTTCTCAGCCTTTGCAGGTTTCATATGATGATGCAGATCATTCCATTTCTGATGCAGATTTACATGATGCACTTGTTGATGAGAGAGCTGATATTGAGTAGGCAAAAACTATGCCAAAATGGCTGGTGCAGACTTTGCGTGACAGCAAATTAGAAGCACCTTTCTCATATCATACTTGTTAAGGCTCTCATAGTGCCTCCTTTGCATCAGATTGCTATGCTATGGCTGCATCTAGTCTCTGTGATGAGAATGAGCCTGTCTCTTTTGATGAAGCACAAAATTCAAAAAATTGGATGGCTGCTATGCAATCTGAATAAGATGCTATAATGAAGAATGGTACATGGTCTTTATGTGACTTGCCTCCTCGCAAGAAGGCCATTGGCACTAAGTGGATATACAACCTGAAGCGTAAATCTGATGGTACAATTGACAGGTATAAGGCTAGGCTTGTTGCAAAGGGTTATGCATAGGAAAGAGGCATTGATTTTGATGAGACCTTTGCACCTACATGCCGTATGACTACTGTTCGGAGCATTTGTGCACTTGCAGCCCATCATGGTTGGAATGTAAATCAATTGGACATTAAAAAAACATTTTTGAATGGTGACTTGCATAAAGAAGTGTATGTTTTTCAGCCCCGTGGCTTTTTGCAGAAAGGGCATGAAAACCAGGTGTGCAGGTTAAAGAAGGCATTATATGGTTTAAAGCAAGCACCACGTGCTTGGTATGAGAAGATACATGCCTATCTAGTTGCACATGGTTTTGAGAACTGTCCAACTGAAAGCACCTTATATGTTAAGCATGCTAATGATGTGCTTCTGATCATTGTTGTCTATGTTGACGACATGCTCCTCACTAGTCCTATTGAGAAGCATATTGCTAATTTCAAGGCTGATTTGCATGCCTCATTTGAGATGTCTAATTTGGGGCATTTGCATCACTATGTGGGCATTCAGTTTATGCAAGTTGATGGAGGAATGGCTTTGTGTCAAATGAAATATATTGGCACATTATTGTAGCATTTTGGCCTTGAAGACTGTAAGCCTATTCCCACTCCTATGGAGATAGGTTTACGATTGAGTCTTCATGATGCTGGAGATGCATTTGATGCTATTCTCTATTAGCAGGTTGTTGGATGCTTGATCTACTTATGCATTACTCGACCAGATATACAGTTTGCTGTCTCACAGATGAGCAAGTTTATGCATTGCCCAGGAGTCACGCATTGGAAGGAAGTTAAGCGCATCTTTCGCTACTTAAGTGGTACTCGGCTACTTTGGTTGTTTTATCCCAAGAAGAGATCACTACCGTTAGATTTGCATGCTTTTTCTAACTCGGATTGGGCTGGTTGCTATGTCACTCGTATGTCCACCATTGGTTTTTGCTTCATACTTGGTAGCTCATGTATATCTTGGTTGAGCAAGAAGCAGCCTACTGTGGCCACTTCTAGTTGTGAGGCTGAGTATAGGGCAGCTTTCACAGCGACTGTTGAGTGTGTGTAGCTCATACGCCTTATGGCTGATTTGGGTGTTGGCCAATCTTCTGTCACCACCATGTTCACTGATAGTCAGAGCGCATTGGCAGTTGCGAGTAACCCTGTGTTCCATGCTCGCACTAAGCACATTGAGGTGCATTATCACTATGTTAGGGAGAGGTTCTCTGCTGGGGAGATCAGCTTGGCATATATGCCCACGCAGGAGAACATTGCAGACCTTTTCACGAAGGCTTTGCCTAGGGAGAGGTTTGAATTTTTCCGCAAAGCTTTGGGCTTACTTCCTTTTGTGGAGTGATTTCCACATAGCTTGGCACTTCCTTATACATGAGTACAAGCTCCTTGTTCATCGCATCACTCCCAGGTGGGATTTGTTGATATATTTAGGTAGTAATGTGTGTGAACACACTAGGACCGCCGGGGCACTTTTTTCCCTCTTTAGGAGGTTTTTTTCCCCCAGCTTGTATATATGCCTATTGCCCTTATGGGCTTTATCTTTGTACATTCTCTAGTAATACATTCAGTATTATGTGTTGTGCTCCAAGCTTCTTCTTCTTCCTTGTGCTGTTCGCATGCTTCCGTAGACGTCTAACTCCAACATATGGAATGTGGAGTGACTAGAGGACTATCTCGCATCGTGCTCAGTAACAAAAGCACTCAAATAATTAGCATATTATAATAAAGATAATGTAGAGAAATAGTAGTTTACAAAAGAACATAGCAAAAAAAAAAAACAAAAATTAGTACGTACAAGTGTTTGATTCAAAAATCCTCTATTCTAGCATCCTCTAGGAGATCCGATGCATAGAGAATATCTATCTCGATATTGGAAACTTCTAAATATCTTGGTATGCTAGATTCTTCTTGATCATCATCTGTTGCTTCCTCGTGCATCTCATCTTCTTCAAGGAGCTGTTCATCTCAGACAGTGATCTCTTCCTCCTCGAGGATCGAATGAATCTCAGAGTCCACTATAGATGGACATTCTTCTACATCTATGTTCTCACAAATTTTTCTACTATATGGGGAGACTTGTAAAACAAATAGCCACTCTCGTTCTTTCAAATTTGGTATAAAAAAACTTGCTCACAGTGTTTCGGATGTACAAATGTATCTCTTTCATCCGTCCATAATTTTGTGGAGTCGACTTGAAGCAAACCACTTTTATCCCCCCTCACTATTTTGTGCACAGGAAAGAGGCATTGATTTTGATGAGACCTTTGCACCTACATGCCGTATGACTACTGTTCGGAGCATTTGTGCACTTGCAGCCCATCATGGTTGGAATGTACATCAGTTGGACATTAAAACAACATTTTTGAATGGTGACTTGCATGAAGAAGTGTATGTTTTTCAGCCCCGTGGATTTGTGCAGAAAGGGCATGAAAACCAGGTTTGCAGGTTAAAGAAGGCATTATATGGTTTAAAGCAAGCACCACGTACTTGGTATGAGAAGATACATGCCTATCTGATTGCACATGGTTTTGAGAACAGTACAACTGAAAGCACCTTATATGTTAAGCGTGCTAATGATGTGCTTCTGATCATTGTTGTCTATGTTGATGACATGCTGCTCACTGGTCCTATTGAGACACATATTGCTGATTTTAAGGCTGATTTGCATGCCTCATTTGAGATGTCTGATTTGGGGCATTTGCATCATTCTTTGGGCATTCAGTTTATGCATGTTGATGCTGGAATGGCTTTGTGTCAAACAAAATATATTGACACATTATTGCAGCGTTTTGGCCTTGAAGACTGTAAGCCTATCGCCACTCCTATGGAGACAGGTTTATGATTGAGTCTTCATGATGCTGGAGATGCATTTGATGTTGTTCTCTATCACCAGGCTGTTGGATGCTTGATTTACTTATGCATTACTCGGCCAGATATTCAGTTTGCTGTCTCACAGATGAGCAGGTTTATGCATTGCCCAGGAGTCACGTATTGGAAAGCGGTTAAGTGCATCTTTTGCTAGTTGAGTGGTACTCAGCTACTTGGGTTGTTTTATCCCAAGAGGGGATCACTACTGCCAGATTTGCATGCTTTTTCTGACTCAGATTGCGCTGGTTGCTATGACACTCGTGTGTCCACCAGTGGTTTTTGCTTCATGCTTGGTACCTCATGTATATCTTGGTTGAGCAAGAAGCAGCCTACTGTGGCCACTTCCAGTTGTGAGGCTGAGTATAGGGCAGCTTTCACAGCGACTGTTGAGTGTGTGTGGCTCAGACGCCTTATGGCTGATTTGGGTGTTGGCCAGTCTTCTGCCACCACCATCTTCACTGACAGTCAGAGCGCATTGGCAGTTGCGAGGAACCCTGTGTTCCATGCTCGCACAAAGCACATTGAGGTGCATTATCATTATGTCAGGGAGAGGTTCTCTGCTGGGGAGATCAGCTTGGCATATGTGCCCACGCAGGAGAACATTGCAGATCTTTTCACGAAGGCTCTGCCTAGGGAGAAGTTTGAAGCTTTCCGCAAAGCTTTGGGCTTACTTCCTTTTGTGGAGTCATTTCCACATAGCTTGGCACTTCCTTATACATGAGTGCCAGCTCCTTGTTCACCGCATCACTCCCAGGGGGGATTTGTTGATATATTTAGGTAGTGATGTGTGTGAACACTCTAGGACCGCCGGGGCACTTTTTTCCCTCTTAAGGAGGTTTTTTTCCCCGGCTTGTATATACGCCTATTGCCCTAATGGGCTACTTATCTTTATACATTCTCTAGTAATACATTCAGTATTGTGTGTTGTGCTCCAAGCTTCTTCTTCTTCCTTGTGTTGTTCGCGTGCTTCCGCAGACGTCTATCTCCAACAAAGCCTTCCACAGAATCTCTCCCATATTCTTAATAATATGCATTGGGTCTACCAAATGATTGATCATTAACTCGCTCCAATAAGGGATTTCATGAAAGATCAAGAACCATTTCATGTCAGCGATTGGTGTTTCTGAATCCCATAGTTGTTTCCAATCACTAGGTTTCATTTGACATTGCGCTTCTCGACTAATTTGTCCTTCACATAAAACATGTCCATCTGGCAAAGATCTATGATGTCCTTCATAGACATTTTGACATAGTGCTTTGGAATAGCATGCTTCAAGTCGTGGCATGCATAAGGGACAAGCATGGTAACCCAAAATTGACAAACTTGAACATTCACCATAACCAGGCCAATCATGCATCATCCATATAAGTATGCATTGCACTTGCATGTCTCATCTTCTTATAGGTTGCGACATGCCACACATAGTAATCCCATCCCATAAAATTTGTAGCTCTTCCACAAGTGGTGAAAGGTATACATCCATGCTTTTTACCTTATACTTAGCTAGCACAATAAGAGCTAATAATAAATGACCCTTCTTTGTGGCCAGCCATGGTGGGATGTTATAATTGACCAAACATACAAGACATGTGCTCCATGAAGAGCTGCGTAAACCCAATGGATTTAATCCATCCATAGGTAGGCCTAGATGTATGTTTCGGGACTCAGTAGAAAACTCTGGCCACTTACTATCTATGTGCTTCCAAGCATCAAAGTCCATAGGCACTCGCATTACACCATCTGTAGACCTGCTTTTTGCATGCCATGACATTAACTCAGCTATGGATTTGAATCTAAACATGCATTTAATTCGTGGAATGATAGGAAAGTGGTGAAGAACCCTTGCGGTGTCGTAGACATTTCCATCTCCACGCTCGCTTCAACTTACCTCAAATCAGATCATTGTTTGGAATAAAGGTTCACGATGTCAAGCTCAAGCAGAATCGTATCTTCTCTTGTACTGATGCATAGAGGTTCAGGCATTGAAGGGATTTTGAGTCACAATGACGTGGATTCTTTCACTTTACAACATGTGGAGGTTCGAGGCATCATAGAAATATTTATTTCCACTCCCCATTTGGGCCAATCCCAATGAAGGGTAATATGATGATTGGTGTGATGGTTGCAAAGGCACTAATGTCATGAGAACTTTGTTATCCATATTTATTTGTATTTTGTGCGTAATGCTTATGTCTAGCATTTGTTTGAGGAGATATTTAAAAAAAAATCATATTAATAATTATTACCTTCAATTGGATCGTTTGATAAAATTCTTGGTAACTTGAGAGTTGGCTAGAGGTTAAGGGCGTGCGCATGATCATGCACAAAAACGAGTTGAGTTGCGCATGCAAGGAAGTGGAGCGCTGATTCTCTAAAAAAGGGAGGTACGGCCATGAGGAGAGAGGAGGCCAATTCATTAATCATTATCTGGGATCTGTGGGAGGAATCTTCGAGGCCAAAAGAGGAGAGAGGCAAAAGAAGGTGTTGGCACAAAGAAGCTGCGCAGAAGGTCAATATATATATTATGACCTGACATGAAGAAGAAGAGCTGCGGTGGAGACAGAGGGAGAAGGAGACCATGTCTTAATGGCAAAAACTGCTGATGATTCAAGGCTGCCAAAGTGGACGAAAGCAGATGATTATAAGATCTTCTGTCTGCATCATACTGATAAGGGGTATATATAATACTCTGTGCGCACATAAAGCATACACGGCTTTGATCGAAACAATGCTTTAATCTCTAGTCTAAAACAAAACTGGTGGCCTTTGATGCCTTCTTACCCTCGGTACTCCACTTCTGGGAGCAACTAATACATACCTTCGTTCGCTGAAGAAAATCAGGTTCAGAATAAGTTATTTTACTGATGAATTTTCAAGAGAAGGATAGCCTAATTAGATGGGTCATATGGAAGTACAAAGGATTGATGTTTGAATGTATAGACTGATTGCTTTATTACGTATGTCACGTAGAACGATGCAACAATATCGAAAAAGCCATACGTAAATTTCTACAGTGGTAATGTTTTTTTTACATTTCAACATTAATACAGGATTCGCCTATTTGTGAGAATAGATCAGCGTGTTTACTGATTAATGCAAAACTCTACTATGAATATTTGCTGATAAAAAATGTTTACGGTTAATGTTAAAACGTATTGGTGATAATCACTTGTCATGCGCAAATATTATCTCAGAGAAAAGCTCGGTGCAATCTCGAAAGACGGAAGACATTTTAGTTTTCATGGTCAAACTGGATTGATGAAAAAAGCACTGACAATATCTTTGGCTTTGTTTTACAAATGTGTACATACTGAAAAAAGCGCTGCAGTCTATCACTCCATATGAGGCTTGGCATGACCGCAAGCCATCTGCTGCTCATCTGCGTGTTTTTGGTTGTTTGGCATATGCACTAGTGCCTGAACAACATCGCACAAAATTGGATGATAAGGCAGTAAAATGTATTTTCGCTGGATACAGTTCTGAAAGTAAATGCTATCGTCTATTTAATCTGCAGACTAAACACATTCTGGTTAGCCGTGATGTTTTCTTTGTGGAAGATGTTATTCATTCATTGCTTTCATGTACTAAGGAGACATGTGATAGCCCCAAAGACATGTATGATACTTTGATGCCTCTTTTTACAGGTGGACAGTCTAGTGTTGGTCGTAATGAGGCAACTTCTCAGCCTTTGCAGGTTTCACATGATGATGCAGAGCATTCCATTTCTGATGCAGATTTACATGATGCTCTTGTTGATGAGAGAGCTCATATTGAGCAGGCAAAAACTATGCCAAAATGGTTGGTGTAGACTTTGCATGATAGCAAATTAGATGCACCTTTGTCATATCGTACGCGTTCACGCTCTCATAGTGCCTCCTTTGCATCAGATTGCTATGCTATGGCTGCATCTAGTCTTTGTGAGGAGATTGAGCCTGTTTCTTTTGATGAAGAACAGAATTCAGAAAATTGGATGGCTGCTATGCAATCTGAATATGATGCTATAATGAAGAATGGTACATGGTCTTTATGTGACTTGCCTCCTAGCAAGAAGGCCATTGGCACTAAGTGGGTATACAAGATGAAGCGTAAATCTGATGATACAGTTGACAGGTATAAGGCTAGGCTTGTTGCAAAGGGTTATGCATAGGAAAGAGGCATTGATTTTGATGAGAACTTTGCACCTACATGCCGTATGACTACTGTTCGAAGCATTTGTGCACTTGCAGCCCATCATGGTTGGAATGTAAATCAGTTGGACATTAAAACAACATTTTTGAATGGTGACTTGCATAAAGAAGTGTATGTTTTTCAGCCCCGTGGCTTTGTGCAGAAAAGGCATGAAAACAAGGTGTGCAGGTTAAAGAAGGCATTATATGGTTTAAAGGAAGCATCACGTGCTTGGTATGAGAAGATACATGCCTATCTGGTTGCACACGGTTTTGACAACAGTCCAAATGAAAGCACCTTATATGTTAAGCGTGCTAATGATGTGCTTCTGATCATTGTTGTCTATGTTGACGACATGCTGCTCACTGGTCCTATTGAGCAGCATATTGCTAATTTCAAGGCTGATTTGCATGCCTCATTTGAGATGTCTAATTTGGGGCATTTGCATCACTATGTGGGCATTCAGTTTATGCAAGTTGATGGTGCAATGGCTTTGTGTCAAATGAAATATATTGACACATTATAGCCGCGTTTTGGCCTTAAAGACTGTAAGCCTATTGCCACTCCTATGGAGACAGGTTTACGATTGAGTCTTCATGATGGTGGAGATGCATTTGATGCTATTCTCTATCAGCAGGCTGTTGGATGCTTGATCTACTTATGCATTACTCGACCAGATATATAGTTTGTTGTCTCACAGATGAGCAAGTTTATGCATTGCCCAGGAGTCATGCATTGGAAGGCAGTTAGGCGCATCTTTCGCTACTTGAGTGGTACTCGACTACTTGGGTTGTTTTATCCCAAGGAGAGATCACTACCGCCAGATTTGCATGCTTTTTCTGACTCGGATTGGGCTGGTTGTTATGTCACTCGTGTGTCCACCAGTGGTTTTTGCTTCATACTTGGTAGCTCATGTATATCTTGGTTGAGCAAGAAGCAGCCTACTGTGGCCACTTCTAGTTGTGAGGCTGAGTATAGGGCAGCTTTCACAGCGACTGTTGAGTGTGTGTGGCTCATACGCCTTATGGGTGATTTGGGTGTTGGCTAGTCTTCTGCCACCAACATGTTCAGTGACAGTCAGAGCGCATTGGCAGTTGCGAGGAACCCTGTGGTCCATGCTCGCACTAAGCACATGGAGGTGCATTATCACTATGTCAGGGAGAGGTTCTCTGCTGGGGAGATCAGCTTGGCATATATGCCCGCGCAGGAGAACATTGCAGACCTTTTCACGAAGGCTTTGCCTAGGGAGAAGTTTGAAGCTTTCCGCAAAGCTTTGGGCTTACTTCCTTTTGTGGAGTGATTTCCACATAGCTTGGCACTTCCTTATACATGAGTGCAAGCTCCTTGTTCATCGCATCACTCCCAGGGGGGATTTGTTGATATATTTAGGTAGTGATGTGTGTGAACACAGTAGGACCGCCGGGGCACTTTTTTCCCTCTTTAGGAGGTTTTTTTCCCCCGGCTTGTATATATGCCTATTGCCCTTATGGGCTTTATCTTTGTACATTCTCTAGTAATACATTCAGTATTGTGTGTTGTGCTTCAAGCTTCTTCTTCTTCTTCCTTGTGCTGTTCGCATGCTTCCATAGACGTCTAACTCCAACATATCATGGAATGTGGAGTGACTAGAGGACTATCTTGCATCGTGCTCGGTAACAAAAGCACTCAAATAATTAGCATATTATAATAAAGATAATGTAGAGAAATAGTAGTTTACAAAAAAACATAGCAAAAAAAAAAACAAAAATTAGTACGTACAAGTGTTTGATTCAAAAATCCTCTATTCTAGCATCCTCTAGGAGATCCGATGCATAGAGAATATCTATCTTGATATTGGAAACTTCTAAATCTCTTGGTATGCTAGATTCTTCTTGATCATCATCTATTGCTTCCTCGTGCATCTCATCTTCTTCAAGGACCGGTTCATCTCAGACAATGATCTCTTCCTCCTCGAGGATCGAATGAATCTCAGAGTCCACTATAGATGGACATTCTTCTACATCTATGTTCTCACAAATTTGTCTACTACATGGGGAGACTTGTAAAACAAATAGCCACTCTCGTTCTTTTAAATTTGGTATAAAAAAGCTTGCTCACAGTGTTCCGGATGTACAAATGTATCTCTTTCATCCGTCCATAATTTTGTGGAGTCGACTTGAAGCAAACCACTTTTATCCCCCCTCACTGTTTTGTTTCTTCCAGAGGTGAATACTTTGTACCATTTCACATAAAAAACAAAGTAATCAAACTTCCTAAAGAATAACTTTAAGATATCTTGAATCATGATACTATTCCACTAGGCTAAGTAATTTTCCACAGCTCTTGCATACGACCTTGCTCTTCTAAGTCCTCCCTTTGTGCTTTGCTTTCTTTCTTTCTGATCAAAGCCTTCCATAGAATCTCTCCCATATTCTTAAAAATATGCATTGGGTCTACCAAATGATTGATCATTAACTCGCTCCAATAAGGAATTTCATGAAAGATCAAGAACCATTTCATGCGAGTGACTGGTGTTTCTGAATCGCATAGTTGTTTCCAATCACTAGGTTTCATTTGACATTGCGCTTCTCGACCAATTTGTCCTTCACATAAAAACATGTCCATCTGGCAAAGATCTATGATGTCCTTCATAGACATTTTTACATAGTGCTTTGGAATAGCATGCTTCAAGTCGTGGCATGCATAAGGGACAAGCATGGTAACCCAAAATTGACAAACTTGAACATTCACCATAACCAGGGCAATCATGCATCATCCATATAAGTATGCATTGCACTTGCACGTCTCATCTTCTTATAGGTTGCGACATGCCACACATAGTAATCCCATCCCATTAAATTTGTAGCTCTTCGACAAGTGGTGAAAGGTATACATCCATGCTTTTTACCTTATACTTAGCTAGCACAATAAGAGCTAATAATAAATGACCCTTCTTTGTGGCCAGCCATCGTGGGATGTTATAATTGACCAAACATACAAGACATGTGCTCCATGAAGAGCTGCGTAAACCAAATGGATTTAATCCATCCATAGCTAGGCCTAGACGTATGTTTCGGGACTCAGTAGAAAACTCTGGCCACTTACTATCTATGTGCTTCGAAGCATCAAAGTCCACAGGCACTCGCATTACACCATCTGTAGACCTGCTTTTTGCATGCCATGACATTAACTCAGCTATGGATTTGAATCTAAACATGCTTTCAATTCGTGGAATGATAGGAAAGAGGTGAAGAACCTTTGCGGTGTCGTAGAGATTTCCATCTCCACGCTCGCTTCAACTTACCTCAAATCAGATCATAGTTTGGAATAAAGATTCACGATGTCAAGCTCAAGCAGAATCGTATCTTCTCTTGTACTGATGCATAGAGGTTCAGGCATTGAAGGGATTTTGAGTCACAATGAAGTGGATTCTTTCACTTTACAACATGCGGAGGTTCGAGGCATCATAGAAATATTTATTTCCACTCCCCTTTTGGGCCAATCCCAATGAAGGGTAATATGATGATTGGTGTGATGATTGCAAAGGTAGTAATGTCATGAGATACAGTTTCTATTCGCCAATATAAGCGTTTCATAGTCTGCTACAGGTCTAGCAGAATTTCTTGGAGCAGTTCTATTCAACTTTTTGAGATACAGTCAATTTTCTGCATCAAGGTATTTTAGTCACCGACCATGGCTGAAAGTAGTGATATATTCCGTATGTTGGCTGTTGAGGATAAGTTGGAAGGTACCAACTACCCATTATGGGTCTACATGATGCAACATGTATTGGTTGCAAAAGGATTGTCGAACATTGTGTAGGGTGTTGAAAGACATCCTGTTACACCTGTAATGACAGGTACTGCAAATACAGGTGCTGGAGCTAATGAAGATGGTGGCGAAGATGATATTCCACAGATTCCTGTTCGTGCTACTGTTTCTGCTGCACCTATTGCAGAGTAGATTCGCTGGGATGGCAGAGATGCCCAGGCACATGCATTGATAGCTTTGTCTGTCAAACGTGCCATTATTCCTCACATTCGCTCTTGGAGAATAGCTAAGGATGCTTGGGATATACTTACCACATTGTACCAAGCTAAGAATGAGGCTCGTGTTGCTTACCTCTGAAAACAGTTGGAGAGTGAGCACATGAATGAAGGTGATTCTCGGGACAGTTTCCTAACGAAGATCAAAGACTTGAAGGAACAATTGATTTCTGCTAATGAGGTTATACCAGATAGCTCACTTGTGCAGACCGTTCTAAATGGTCTACTTGATTCATATCAGAGTTTTGCTTCTACTCTTCGGTTGATTATGAAAGGCAATCCAAATGCCTTATCATTTAAGGAGTTAGTCTCTATTCTATTGCAGGAAGATCAGCCCAGGCAAAACAGGTCCATTATGCGAGTTGCAGATCAAGCTTTCCTGGCTAGTCAGAAAGGCAAAGGAAAATGGAGCTCTTCAATTAGTAAGCAGAAATATGCTATTTCTGCATATTCGAAGAAGGAAAATAAAGATGAGAAGAAATCAGAAAAGCAGAAGTTGTTTTGTAAGTACTGTAAAGGGAATGATCATATCATAAAGAACTATCCAAAACTGGCTGCTAAAGAGGCAAAGAAGAAAGAGGCTGGAATGGTTGTTGCACAGGCTTCTACACCAAAAACAGAGTCTACAAATCTTGTGCAGGAAGAAGAATGGGTGTTTACTACTGTCTGCAATTTTGACCCATCTTCTCATGATCAGTGCATGTCTGCAGTGGACTCAGATGTTTGGTACCTTGACAGTGGGGCGACCAAACAGATTACCTCACAGCGCAGTTTCTTCTCTTCACTCGAGCCTGCCCCTACAGGGAATACTGTTACATGCACCAACTCCTCCTCTTATCCTGTTATGGGAGTTGGTAAGATAATTTTGACTACTGCTGATGGTAGTTCTTTCACTTTGTCAGATGCTTTATTTTTGCCAGGGATAAAAAAGAACCTGTTATCAGTTTCTGCATTAGCCAAGATTGGCTTGGTTGTGAAATTTGTTGATGATAGGTGTACAGTTCATGATCTATCAAATGGCGATGTGATTATTGCTTCTGGCATTTTATGTCATGGGCTATATAAGCTCATAGACTATGAAAGATCTGAAAATGATTTGGCATGTGCAGTAAATGATTCTCAAGCTATGTCATATGCAAAGCTTTGGCATGCACGCTTTGGTCATTTGAATTTTGCCAGTTTGCTACGCCTGCAGAAATCCAAAATGGTGTCCTCTTTGCCCAAACTTGAGGCACCTGGAAACATGTTTGTGAAGGCTATATTTTGGGCAAAATGCAGCGTTCCTCCTTTCCAAAAGATGGTTCAGTTCGGGCTACACAAAAATTGCAGCTTGTACATAGTGATGTCTGTGGTCCTATGCAGACACCCTCTTTTGGAAATTACCTTTACTTCATGACTTTCATTGATGATTTTTCCAGGCATGCATGGGTATATCCACTCAAAGCAAAGTCCAAAGTGCTCATGTGCTTTAAACAGTTTTTGGTTTTGGCTGAAAATCTGTCAGCATGTAAAATGGGCACCCTCCATTCTGATCGAGGGGGGAATATATGTCTTCTGATTTTAATGCATTTTTGGCTGAACGTGGGATAAAACACTAGTGTACAGTGCCGTATACACCTCAACAGAATGGAGTTGTTGAACAAAAGAACATGTCACTCATGGAGATGGCGAGGTGCATGGTCAAGAGTCAGCCTTTACCACATAGTTTCTAGCTTGAGGCTATCATGTGTGCAACATATGTACTGAACAGATGTCCCACTGAAGCACTGCAGCCTATCACTCCATAGGAGGCTTGGCATGACCGCAAGCCATTTGTTGCTCATCTGCATGTTTTTGGTTGTTTGGGATATGCACTAGTGCCTGAACAACATCGCAGAAAATTGGATGATAAGGCAGTAAAATGTATTTTTGCTGGGTACAGTTCTGAAAGTAAATGCTATCGTCTGTATCATCCGCAGACTAAACACATTCTGGTTAGCCGTGATGTTGTCTTTGTGGAAGATGTTATTCAGCCATTGCTTTCATGTACTAAGGAGACATCTGTTAGCCCCAAAGACATGTATGATACTTTGATGCCCAGTCTAGTGTTGGTCCTAATGAGGCAACTTCTCAGGCTTTGCAGGTTTCATATGATGATGCAGAGCATTCCATTTTTGATGCAGATTTACATGATGCACTTGTTGATGAGAGAGCTGATATTGAGCAGGCAAAAACTATGCCAAAATGGCTGGTGTAGACTTTGCGTGATAGCAAATTAGATGCACCTTTGTCATATCGTACTCGTTCAGGCTCTCATAGTGCCTCCTTTGCATCAGATTGCTATACTATGGTTGCATCTAGTCTTTGTGAGGAGAATGAGCCTGTTTCTTTTGATGAAGAACAGAATTCAGAAAATTGGATGGCTGCTATGCAATCTGAATATGATGCTATAATGAAGAATGGTACATGGTCTTTATGTGACTTGCCTCTTGGCAAGAAGGCCATTGGCACTAAGTGGGTATACAAGCTGAAGCGTAAATCTGATGGTATAGTTGACAGGTATAAGGCTAGGCTTGTTGCAAAGGGTTATGCATAGGAAAGAGGCATTGATTTTGATGAGACCTTTGCACCTACATGACGTATGACTACTGTTCGGAGCATTTGTGCACTTGCAGCCCATCATGGTTGGAATGTAAATCAGTTGGACATTGAAACAACATTTTCGAACGGTGACTCGCATAAAGAACTGTATGTTTTTCAGCCCTGTGGCTTTGTGCAGAAAGGGCATGAGAACCAGGTGTGCAGGTTAAAGAAGGCATTATATGGTTTAAAGCAAGCACCATGTGCTTGGTATGAGAAGATACATGCCTATCTGGTTGCACATGGTTTTGAGAACAGTCCAACTGAAAGCACCGTATATGTGAAGCGTGCTAATGATGTGCTTCTGATCATTGTTGTCTATGTTGACGACATGCTGCTCACTGGTCCTATTGAGAAGCATATTGCTAATTTCAAGGCTGATTTGCATGCCTCATTTGAGATGTCTAATTTGGGGCATTTGCATCACTATGTGGGCATTCAGTTTATGCAAGTTGATGGTGGAATGGCTTTGTGTCAAATGAAATATATTGACACATTATTGTAGCATTTTGGCCTTGAAGACTGTAAGCCTATTGCCACTCCTATGGAGACAGGTTTACGATTGAGTCTTCATGATGCTGGAGATGCATTTGATGCTATTCTCTTTCAGTAGGCTGTTGGATGCTTGATCTACTTATGCATTACTCGACCAGATATACAGTTTGCTGTCTCACAGATGAGCAAGTTTATGCATTGCCCAGGAGTCACGCATTGGAAGGCAGTTAAGCGCATCTTTCGCTACTTGAGTGGTACTCGTCTACTTGGGTTGTTTTACCCCAAGGACAGATCACTACCGCCAGATTTTCATGCTTTTTCTGACTCGGATTGGGCTGGTTGCTATGTCACTCGTGTGTCCACTAGTGGTTTTTGCTTCATACTTGGTAGCTCATGTATATCTTGGTTGAGGAAGAAGCAGCCTACTGTGGCCACTTCTAGTTGTGAGGCTGAGTATAGGGCAGCTTTCACAGCGACTGTTGAGTGTGTGTGGCTCATACGCCTTATGGCTGATTTGGGTGTTGGCTAGTCTTCTGCCACCACCATGTTCACTGACAGTCAGAGCACATTGGCAGTTGCAAGGAACCTTGTGTTCCATGCTCGCACTAAGCACATTGAGGTGCATTATCACTAGGTCAGGGAGAGGTTCTCTGCTGGAGAGATCAGCTTGGCATATATGCCCGCGCAGGAGAACATTGCAGACCTTTTCACGAAGGCTTTGCCTAGGGAGAAGTTTGAAGCTTTCCGCAAAGCTTTGGGCTTACTTCCTTTTGTGGAGTGATTTCCACATAGCTTGGCACTTCCTTATACATGAGTGCAAGCTCCTTGTTCATTGCATCACTCCCAGGGGGGATTTGTTGATATATTTAGGTAGTGATGTGTGTGAACACACTAGGACCCCCGGGACACTTTTTTCCCTCTTTAGGAGGTTTTTTTCCCCTGGCTTGTATATATGCCTATTGCCCTTATGGGATTTATCTTTGTACATTCTCTAGTAATACATTCAGTATTGTGTGTTATGCTCCAAGCTTCTTCTTCTTCCTCTTGCTGTTCGCATGCTTCCGTAGACGTCTAACTCCAACATATCATGGAATGTGGAGTGACTAGAGGACTATCTCGTATCGTGCTCGGTAACAAAAGCACTCAAATAATTAGCATATTATAATAAAGATAATGTAGAGAAATAGTAGTTTACAAAAGAACATAGCAAAAAAAAAAAACAAAAATTAGTACGTACAAGTGTTTGATTCAAAAATCCTCTATTCTAGCATCCTCTAGGAGATCCGATGCATAGAGAATATCTATCTCAATATTGGAAACTTCTAAATCTCTTGGTATGCTAGATACTTCTTGATCATCATCTACTGCTTCCTCGTGCATCTCATCTTCTTCAAGGACCTGTTCATCTCAGACAATGATCTCTTCCTCCTTGAGAATCGAATGAATCTCAGAGTCCACTATAGATGGACATTCTTCTACATCTATGTTCTCACAAATTTGTCTACTACATGGGGAGACTTGTAAAACAAATAGCCACTCTCGTTCTTTCATATTTGGTATAAAAAAACTTGCTCACAGTGTTCCGGATGTACAAATGTATCTCTTTCATCCGTCCATAATTTTGTGGAGTCGACTTGAAGCAAACCACTTTTATCCCCCCTCACTGTTTTGTTTCTTCCAGAGGTGAATACTTTGTACTATTTCACATAAAAAACAAAGTAATCAAAATTCCTAAAGAATAACTTTAAGATATCTTGAATCATGATACTATTCCACTGGGCTAAGTAATTTTCCACAGCTCTTGCATACGACCTTGCTCTTCTAAGTCCTCCCTTTGTGCTTTGCTTTCTTTCTTTCCGATCAAATCCTTCCATAGAATCTCTCCCATATTCTTAAAAATATGCATTGGGTCTACCAAATGATTGATCATTAACTCGCTCCAATAAGGAATTTCAGGAAAGATCAAGAACCATTTCATGCCAGCGGCTGGTGTTTCTGAATCCCATAGTTGTTTCCAATCACTAGGTTTCATTTGACATTGCGCTTCTCGACCAATTTGTCCTTCACATAAAACATGTCCATCTGGCAAAGATCTATGATTTCCTTCATAGACATTCTTACATAGTGCTTTGGAATAGCATGCTTCAAGTCGTGGCATGCATAAGGGACAAGCATGGTAACCCAAAATCGACAAACTTGAACATTCACCATAACCAGGCCAATCATGCATCATCCATATAAGTATGCATTGCACTTGCACGTCTCATCTTCTTATAGGTTGCGACATGCCACACATAGTAATCCCATCCCATAAAATTTGTAGCTCTTCCACAAGTGGTGAAAGGTATACATCCATGCTTTTTACCTTATACTTAGCTAGCACAATAAGAGCTAATAATAAATGACCCTTCTTTGTGGCCAGCCATGGTGGGATGTTATAATTGACCAAACATACAAGACATGTGCTCCATGAAGAGCTGCGTAAACCAAATGGATTTAATCCATCCATAGCTAGGCCTAGACGTATGGTTCGAGACTCAGTAGAAAACTCTGGCCACTTACTATCTATGTGCTTCCAAGCATCAAAGTCCACAGGCACTCGCATTACACCATCTGTAGACCTGCTTTTTTCATGCCATGACATTAACTCAGCTATGGATTTGAATCTAAACATGCTTTTAATTCGTGGAATGATAGGAAAGTGGTGAAGAACCTTTGTGGTGTCGTAGAGATTTCCATCTCCACGCTCGCTTCAACTTACCTCAAATCAGATCATTGTTTGGAATAAAGGTTCACGATGTCAAGCTCAAGCAGAATCGTATCTTCTCTTGTACTGATGCATAGAGGTTCAGGCATTGAACAGATTTTGAGTCACAATGAAGTGGATTCTATGAAGGGTAATATGATGATTGGTGTGATGATTGCAAAGGCAGTAATGTCATGAGAACTTTGTTATCCATATTTATTTGTATTTTGTGCGTAATGCTTATGTCTAGCATTTGTATGAGGAGATATTAAAAAAAAATCATATTAATAATTATTACCTTCAATTGGATCATTTGAGAAAATTCTTGTTAACTTCAGAGTTGGCTAGAGGTTAAGGGCGTGCGCATGATCATGCACAAAAAGGAGTTGAGTTGTGTATGCAAGGAAGTGGAGCGCTGATTCTCTGAAAAAGGGAGGTACGGCCACGAGGAGAGAGGAGGCCAATTCATTAATCATTATCTGGCATCTGTGGGGGGAATCTCCGAGGCCAAAAGAGGAGAGAGGCAAAAGAAGGTGTGGGCACAGAGAAGCTGCGCAGAAGGTCAATATATATATTATGACCTGACATGAAGAAGAAGAGCTGCGCTGGAGACAGAGGGAGAAGGAGACCATGTCTTAATAGTGAAAACTGCTCATGATTCAAGGCTGCCAAAGTGGACGAAAGCAGATGATTATAAGATCTTCTGTCTCCATCATACTGACAAGGGGTATATATAATACTCTGTGCGCACATAAAGCATACACGTCTTTGATCGAACCAATGCTTTAATCTTCTGGTCTAAAACGAAACTGGTGGCCTTTGACGCCTTCTAACCCTCGGTACTCCACTTCTGAGAGCAACTAATACATACCTTCGTTCGCTGAAGAAAATCAGGTTCAGAATAAGTTGTTTTACCGATGAATTTTCAAGAGAAGGATAGCCTAATTAGATGGGTCATATGGAAGTACAAAGGATTGATGTTTGAATGTATAGACTGATTGCTTTATTACGTATGTCACGTAGAACGATGCAACAGTACAGAAAAAACCATACGTAAATTTCTACAGTGGTAATGTTTTTTTTACAATTCAACATTAATACAGGATTCGCCTATTTGTGAGAATAGATCAGCGTGTTTACTGATTAATTCAAAACTCTACTATGAATATTTGCTGATAAAAAATGTTTACGGTTAATGTTAAAAAGTATTGGTGATAATCACTTGTCATGCGCAAATATTATCTCAGAGAAAAGTTCGGTGCAATCTCGAAAGACGGAAGACATTTTAGTTTTCATGGTCAAACTGGATTGATGAAAAAAGCACTGACAATATCTTTGGCTTTGTTTTACAAATGTGTACAGACTGAAGACCTGATTTTTTGTCTATCTTAAGAAAAAGGTTTTCACTGCTGCCCTTCGCAATCATAGTGTACGTGAAAGAATTTAATTAGGTATTACATGAGTATGATGAGCCTACGAACACTGAGCAGTCATATGTGATACATCTTTTCAAAGTGACAAAAGATTCCCGTTATGTCTACAATATACTGTTAAACTTATGTAAAGTTTCAGTTCATGGAAAAGACATTGATAGTTTAAAATCAGTTTTGATACAGAGAAACTTCAAGGATAAATTCTGATTGCGCTATTGTGGAACTTGGAGGGACGTGGTGGAGTCGTTTCATGGGAGCATCTGCGATGAGGTGATGAATTTAGAAACTTAGCTTTTACTTTTTGTTTGTAAATCTCATGTGAATTCATCTCATTTCATGAATGTTCTTTGTTGTAAGACTGTTGATATGGATGTTTGGATCCTTCTGTGCATGTTGTTGGCGAAAACTTTGGCTCTAATGCCACTATTGCGGAAATACTTTCGCCCTGAAGGTGGGTTTCGCGACAAAGCTTGAACTCTGTCAGGCCTGCGGAAATTGTCGCGCCACCGTAATAGTATGCTAAACTAGAGTGATTTAGAACACTTCTGTAATCAACAGTAGCTCAGCCTAATTAACGTCGCCTTAACTGTATTATCCTGCGACACAAGTTCCACTGGAACTTCACCAGACTGTTACTGGACTGACACCGTAGTCGTACCGGAGCTTCACCGAAATGAACTTCTACTTTGGTTATAATTACTTCAGGTGAACATACAAGAAGTAAGAAGGTGATTCGTGAGCTTTCTCCACTTAATGAACTCTTCTGAAAGTTTAAGAAAAAACTTCACAGTTCTGAGCTGCTACTTTCCGGTTAACTTTTGTACTGTGTGTACATCTCCATTTCACCGGAAATTGTGATCAGCTTAAAGTAGAGACGTCTAGCTACAAGGTGAGCTATCTCTCATACAAGGCTTCGATCTCTGCTACAAGTTATACTTCGTTGTTCTACCGAAAAAACTTGTTTTCTGAGAAACTGTAATTGACCGGAAATTACTGAAATATATTTACTGAGTAAACTGTTATTCACCGAAACATGCGTTTACAGAGAAGGTACTGAAGCACGTTTAGTAACGAGTCGTGAAAGTTAACGATAAACGGAACTTCCTACCGTAACACGAAATAGCTTCAGATTCTTCACAAGTAAAGATTACGCACAAACATCCACATGAACATGTGTTTTCGATTAGAGAAGATGTGTACAAGTAAGCTTGGCCTCTTCTTGCTCGAGTTACAGAAACTCTCCTACAGTGAGTAGTTTCTTATTACCATCTCTCTTAGATGAAAAACCCGACACTTCAGGCTTGTGTTATTCATCTGTACATATGCGATCTCTGGCGTCTTCTTCTACATACGCGATCTATGGCGTCTTCTATCTATGATTCTGCATCTCTGCGCATCTGCTATATCTCGTCTCTATTCTTGCACATGCATACTCCCGCTCTCTCTCTATATCATCCTCTCTGCAAGTTCTTCAAATCTTGCTGTATATATATACACTTCCCTTTGGCGCTCCTCTGCGCTGTCATTCTTCAATTTACGTTATGCGCGCCTCACGCGCCTGCCGCGGTTAATTGATCTGTTATGCGCACACCGGGCACTAACTTCGCATACTGTACACCTGTGCACTGATTTTCTGGAAGATTCTGTTTCTCTCTTGTTTGTTGTGTCAAATTCGTGAGTGTTTCCTTAACAGCTCCCCCTCAATCACTAATTTGACATCTTCCGGTCTTTCATATATCTTCCTTTCTTTTATTCCTGCCATCTCTTTGAATCTGTTTGTCTTTGTTCCATCCAAGCTCTTAGTTAGAATGTCTGCAATCTGATCTTTCGTAGGAGTGTAGACTATTTCTATCTGTTTCTCCATTACTTTTTCCCTTAGGAAATGATACTGAATCTCTATGTGTTTTGTTCTTGCATGAAACACAGGATTCGCTGCAAGATACAGCGAGCTCATATTATCTCCATGTATGATCGGTATACTTTGATCTATACCCATGCTTTTAAGTAACGTCTGCATCCATATTACTTCTTTGGCTGTTTCTACCAGTCCTTTGTATTCTGCTTCTGTTGACGATAAAGCTACTGTGTGTTGTTTCTTCGAACACCAGCTTACCAGCTTATCTCCTAGGTATATCATATACCCGTGCGTTGATCTTCGGTCATCTTGACTTCCTGCCCAATCTGAGTCACTATATGCTCTGAGCTTTATATCTGACGTAAAAGGATAATATAATCCTTCCTTTATAGTTCTTTTGATATATCTGAGAACTCTTTGTCCTGCAACCCAATGTTGTTCTGTCGGACAATGCATAAACTGTGAGAGAACTCCCACCGGAAAACTGAGATCCGGTCTTGTTAGCGTAGCATATATTAGGCTTCCTACTAACGATTGATACTTCTTCATATCTTTAAACTCTGTTCCATTATATTTACTAAGTTTATGGTTTACTTCAAGCGGTGTTGAAGCTTCTCTGCAATTCTCCATGTTGAACTTCTTCAGTAAGTTCAGGAGATACCTCTCTTGTGTGACATATACACCATGATCTGTATATGAGATTTCCATTCCTAGAAAGTATGATAACTTTCCCAGGTCACTGATCTTGAATTCCTTTTCTAGCAATTTCTTTACCTCTATGATTCCTGCATCTGAGGTTCCTGTAATTATTATGTCATCTACATAGATACAAATGTAGATCATTCCCTCTTCTGTCCTTTTGATGAGTAGACTTGCATCTGCCTTCAAACTTTGGTATCCAAGTTCATTGAGATACTTCACAAGTCTGTAGTTCCAAGCTCTTGGGGCTTGCTTTAGTCCATAAAGTGCTTTTCTTAACCTGCAAACAAAATTTGGGTATCTGGAACTTGTAAACCCTTCCGGTTCCATATAGACTTCATCTGATATATATCCGTTCAGGAATGCATTCTTTATATCTAGCTGACTTAGCTTCCATCCTTTTGATGCTGCTATAGCAATCACTGTCCTTATGGTTGATATCTTTGCCACCGGACTGAACGTCTCGTCATAGTCTATGCCATGTGTCTGAGCATAGCCCTTGATAACCAGTCTCGCTTTATGTCTGGCTATCCTTCCATCTGCAAGTTTCTTAACTTTGAACACCCATTTATTTCCAATTACTTTCTTACCGTTCGGTTTAGGAACAAGCTCCCATGTCTTGTTCTCTTCCAGTGCGGTGAGTTCTTCTTCCATTGCTTCTTGCCATTGCTTCTTGCCTTTGGCTTCATCATAGCTCTGAGGCTCATCCTCTTCTTTAACCATATATGCATAATCTTGTTGAGTTATATACGATGTATCATACGAGTATCTTTCCGATTGTCTTCTTACTCTGTTTGACCTTCTTAGCTCATATTCTTCGTGTATGTCTGAGTACCCGTCTTCATCTTCGTTCCTTATACTAGTTCCGGTCCTGGACGTACTTGCCTCGTCTTCTTTGTTTACCTGTACGATTGTTTTTCCTTTTTTTCTTCTTTTTATCTCTTCTTCAAATTCTTCAGCTGTATGACTCTGATCTCCATACCAGCTTTTCTGTTCATCAAATGTTACATCTCTGGAAACAGTAAAATGTTTGGTTAGAGGACTCCATAACCTGTAACCCATCTGCTTTTCATCATATCCGACGAATACATATTTTTCTGCTTTCGGTTCAAGCTTATGTCTGAGTTGAGACGGTACATAAGCATACGCTACTGATCCAAACACCTTGCAGTGATCAAGTGTTGGCTTCTTTCCCCACCAGGCTTCATAAGGGGTCATTCCTTCTAAGGCTGTACATGGTAATCTGTTTACCAAGTATGTAGCTGTATTTACGGCTTCAGCCCAAAGATAATCTGGGCAATTCTTTTCTTTTAGCATAGCCCTACAAACTCGACTAGAGTTCGGTTTCTCCTTTCTGCTACACCGTTTTGTTGTGGTGTATATCTGCAGGTTATTTCTCTCTTAATACCCGCATTCCAAAGATAGTCATTGAATTCACGGGAGAAGTATTCTCCCCCTCCATCAGACCTCAGTCTTTTGAGTTTTCGTCCTGTGAGTCTTTCAGCATATGCATGAAAATGTCTGAAAGCTCCGAATACTTCTGATTTCTCTTTCAAAACATAAAGAGTTATCCACCTTGTTGCATCATCAATGAATAAAACATAATACCTTGATCCGCTGATTGATCCTTCTTTCGTTGGTCCCCATACATCTGTATGTATGAGTTCCAGCACACTGTCATGTTTGAATCCTTTCTTCTGGAAAGGTAACCTGTGGGCTTTTCCCATTTGACAGGCTTCGCATTTGTGAATCATATGTTGGTTCTGTACGTTCGGTAATCCCAGTACAGACTGATTCGCTATCATAGCTTTGATTCCTTTTTCATGAAAATGACCTAATCTCTTGTGCCAGAGATCAAGTTCTGTAATCACCTTTTCATCATGTGTGAGCAGCGCTTGGCCAATGTTCCCTTGTCCTCTTAAGGTAAAGAGTCTGCCTTCTTTCTTACCAGAAACGATCTGATAATATCCGTTCTTGGGATCTTCTACAAATACTCCTTTGTTTGTAAATCTGACCTGAAAACCTTTTTCGACTATCTGTCCCACACTGATCAGATTTTTCGGTATTGTTGGAACATACAAAACATTGGTTAGCAAATCTGCTCCACTCTTGCATTTCACTTTTCCGATTGATTGTACTTTGTGTCTTGTATTGTCACCTGTTTGAACAGTGTGACTCGCACTTCCTTTTTCCAATTCTGACATCAGTTCTATGTTTCCTGACAAGTGATTAGAACATCCGGAGTCAATGTAAAATACCTTTAGATCTTCGTTATCAGATGTGCTGATTGAGTTCATCATCAATGATGTATGACTTTCATTCTGTGTGTCATTTGCGTAGTTGTTGTAGGTGGTGTTGTAGGATTGGCTCTGTCCCCAACTTCTTGTTCCACCTCTACCGTAGCCTCCTCTTTGGCTTTGTCTTCCTCTTTGGAAGCTACTCTGATTTCTTCCGCTTCTGCCTCTGCTATTATTGTTCTGGCTTTGATTTGATCCCTGTTGGTTGTGCCAACAGTCATGCGCCAGATGATTACTTAGTCCGCAAATCCAGCAGACTTTCTTGTTAGTATTCTGACTACTTTTTCCTCTTGCTCTTCCTCTGCCAGTGCCTTTCCCTCTTGCGTAATAGGCCTGAGAACTTGTTTCTTCTTCGTCTTTTGACTTACCTTTGTCTTTCTTCTTGTTCTTCATGTACATTGCAGAGCTATGTCCTTTGTCTGCGTCTCCTTTCAGGTCTTGCTCATATGTGAGCATCAACCCAAGCAACTGATTTAAATCTGGTACAAAATGATTTAAAGAAAGTTCAGTTGAGAGTACGAAAGGTTTCCACCTTTCATCTCCTCTCAACCCTGTGAGCAGTTGTGCTATCAATCTATGATTTTCGACATCTTCTTTTATGGATCCCAGACTATCTGCTAGATCCTTCATTTTAGTAACGTAGTCACTAATGCTTTGACTCGGCTTCTTTTTGAACGTTGTGAACTCGGACCATAGGCTGGCCTTCCTAGCTTTCGTAGTATTTTGGAAATGATCTTCCAATGCACTCCATATGTCCTCCGCTTTCTCCAGACCTCTAATGTGCGGTAGCAGATGATCTGACACAGTGTTGTAGATGTAGGCTCTTGCCGTTGCATCTTTCTTTTGCCACAGCTTTAGGGCGTCTAGTTCTTCTTTTTCCGGTTGACTATCATCTTCGAAGGTCGGTTTCTTTTCTTCTCCGGTCACGTACGTCATTAAGTCCTTACTCATAAGTAAGGCTTCCATGCGCATTACCCATGCGGGATAATTATCTCTGTCTAGTTTATCAATTTGGACATGATCTGCCATGATCGAGAATACTCTAGGCTCTTATACCAATTCTTGGGAGATTAACCGGCTCTGATACCAAATGTTGGCGAAAACTTCGGCTCTAACGCCACTGTTGCGGAAATACTTTCGCCCTGAAGGTGGGTTTCGCGACAAAGCTTGAACTCTGTCAGGCCTGCGGAAATTGTCGCGCCACCGTAATAGAATGCTAAACTAGAGTGATTCAGAACACTTCTGTAATCAATAGTAGCTCAGCCTAATTAACGTCGCCTTAACTGTATTATCCTGCGACACAAGTTCCACCGGAACTTCACCAGACTGTTACTGGACTGACACCGTAGTCGTACCGGAGCTTCACCGAAATGAACTTCTACTTTGGTTATAATTACTTCAGGTGAACATACAAGAAGTAAGAAGGTGATTCGTGAGCTTTCTCCACTTAATGAACTCTTCTGAAAGTTTAAGAAAAAACTTCACAGTTCTGAACTGCTACTTTCCGGTTAACTTTTGTACTATGTGTACATCTCCATTTCACCGGAAATTATGATCAGCTTAAAGTAGAGACGTCTAGCTACAAGGTGAGCTATCTCTCATACAAGGCTTCGATCTCTGCTACGAGTTATACTTCATTGTTCTACCGAAAAAACTTGTTTTCTGAGAAACTATAATTGACCGGAAATTACTGAAATATATTTACTGAGTAAACTGTTATTCACCGAAACATGCGTTTACAGAGAAGGTACTGAAGCACGTTTAGTAACGAGTCGTGACAGTTAACGATAAACGGAACTTCCTACCGTAACACGAAATAGCTTCAGATTCTTCACAAGTAAAGATTACGCACAAACATCCACATGAACATGTGTTTTCGATTAGAGAAGATGTGTACAAGTAAGCTTGGCCTCTTCTTGCTCAAGTTACAGAAACTCTCCTACAATGAGTAGTTTCTTATTACCATCTCTCTTAGATGAAAAACCCGACACTTCAGGCTTGTGTTATTCATCTGTACATACGTGATCTCTGGCGTCTTCTTCTACATACGCGATCTATGGCGTCTTCTATCTATGATTCTGCATCTCTGCGCATCTGCTATATCTCGTCTCTATTCTTGCACATGCATACTCCCGCTCTCTCTCTATATCATCCTCTCTGCAAGTTCTTCAAATCTTGCTGTATATATATACACTTCCCTTTGGCGCTCCTCTGCGCTGTCATTCTTCAATTTACGTTATGCGCGCCTCACGCGCCTGCAGCGGTTAATTGATCTGTTATGCGCACACCGCGCACTAACTTCGCATACTGTACACCTGTGCACTGATTTTCTGGAAGATTCTCTTTCTCTCTTGTTTGTTGTGTCAAATTCGTGAGTGTTTCCTTAACACATGTGTATGGCGGTTGTGTGCCACAATTTTGTATTTGTCTCATATATGGTAGTCTTACACGAGAATTTTGTATTTGATTCTTATATGGGAGTCCTTTACCACATTTTGTATTTGCCTCATATATGACAGTGGTTTGCCACTCTCTTGTACATGTTGCATTTATGAAATATATAACTTTTTTTGTACATAGTTATTAGTTCATCGTTCATTCTAATGATCTCTTTCGTATCCGATAGTATTTTGCTTTATGAAATCATATTCGGGTTGCCATTAGAGTACACATCACATGTACTCGGTTTTTTTTTTGGGCAGAGTGTATTGTCTTTTGCTAAATAACATCATTGTAATGTTGTTATAGCAAAAGACAACACACTCTGCCCAAAATAATTTTTGCAGATATGGTCATCGGTATGCGCAATCATACTCGTAGGATGTCGTCAGTATGCATGATGGTACACATAGCAATGGCTAGTATAGGCGTCGGTATGAGCATCAATATGAGCACCAAAAATATGGACACTCATACCATCAATCATAGTGACACTCATAGTGACACTCATAGTGATGCTCATACTGTGTCATTTTGGTTCCGACGCCTATGCCAATGCTAACATCGACATTGAGGAAGAAAACATGCCCATTTGATTTCCTCGATAGAAGCCTTGGTATATGGCCAATAGTTGTAGTGAAGAATATTGGTTATTCATTATGGCAACATCGTTTTGGATTAAAAGAGAATAGCATCAAGAAATGATTGTACAAGAAAAGGAGTAAAAGACTTCATCTATCATTGTGGATCACTTATAAGGTTTACATTGGAAGAAAAAATTGATGGTTCTACTTTTGTAGCATATATTAGCAAATGCATGCAAGCCTTCTTTAGGGAGTATGAATAGGAACTTCAAAATCTTTGAGATAAGAAATGGAGAAACAAAGCATATAGACGTGCATTCATTGCTAATGAGAATTCAAATATATCGTCTTTCATGGATTGGCAATATACTTGTATGCAATGAGCCAATGCTAACAATGAACAAATCTTAGATGAGCACAGGGAGATAATGATAGGTTGTGAAAGAAAGCAAACTTAATTTTAATAATATTCTATTTTTTCACACACACACACATACACACACACACACACACACACACACACATATATATATATATATATATATATATATATATATATATATATATATATATATATATATATATATATATATATATATATATATATATATATATATATATATATATATATATATATATATATATATATATATATTTGTAATAATTTGATTTTTATTGCAAGCTCAAATATACACAAATATGTGGGCTTTTGGACAACATATTAGAATCAAAATAATTGATTCTTTACGTAAAACATAGGATTCTAGGATTATTGCTTCTT